>VUQG01019398.1:0-13458 GCA_015106755.1 Etia nguti | reverse complement strand
TTTCTTTAAGAAAAAAAGATCATTTGAACTGATTTGAACTAATGTGAATTGAACAAATATTTAAAATATAATTTGATCATTTATGGAGCAGCATTCAGGATCTCCACGTACTAACATGCTGTTTTTTTTTTAAGACTTGATGGATAGCATTAACAACCTGCTAGCTGCAAATAATCATGTGCAGTTCCACGTGATTATTAACAGACAAAAAGAAAACATATTACTGATACAGAAATAGTTTTCTATACGAGATCACTGCAAAAAGTGCAGCCTTACCTAATGTCCACCCTACTGTTACTCATTTTATATTAAGATATAAAAATCTAGTTGGTATTGGTATGGCGAGTAACCTTCAGTAATAGTAATAAATCACACAGCAATAGTACATTCATGTAGTTGTAAAAAGCATGACAATGTATTAAGTAATCCAAAGTATTCAGAATACGTTACTCTCATTGAGTAACTTAACGGAATACGTTACAAAATACATTTTGGGCCACGTATTCTATAATCCGTAGTGGAATACATTTTAAAAGTAACCTTCCCAACACTGACTACTATGGGATACATTGCACATGCCCCAAGGAATCAAGGCTGGCTTCAGTGACATGACTCATCACTGTATGTTTAGAAATAATATGTTTGAAAGCTGAGTTTCTGTCCAAATGTATATTCATATAAAAGTAAGCAAGCTGAATCAATGCAAGTCTCTAACAATCAGAGGTGCATCCCCGACACAACAAAGGTTGCCTCATGCATACACAAAATTTTCCTCCCCTGTATCAAGCCTTATAAGTCATTCTTGCTTGTTGCCTTCTCTCACTTCAAATCCAGTCCCTCATCCAACACCAGAGCAGATGAATATTCATGCTTTCAGCAATTAGCCAGCACCACACACTACAGCACCATAATATCCAAGGGCTGCCATCAAAGACGCAAGGATATGTGCGCCCATGCGTGTATGACACTGAAGGGCTGAGTAAAGGGTGCAAAGATGGCAAGAGCAGCATCTGTGGCATCAAATGAAGCCACAGCTTTCTACCTTTTTGGCTCCAAAACAAAAGATGAGACGATTTGAAGACGGGAAGACTTGACTGAGCCAAAACACCACAAGACAATTTCCCACAGAGGGAGATTTGCACAGAGGAGAGGCTTCAAAAAGTTTGGGTTGAGTCAAAGAGCTACATTGTTCTTCTTGAAGTGTTTTACATTTTTTGTGAAAAAACCCCCAAAAACTTTAGCAAATCAGCAGCACTTAATGAGCCTGCTAATCTGCAGAAAGCATTTTCCCGTTTTTGGTAATAACAGTTTTTAATATGTTTATGTGCAATGTATACATGCACAGCTTAGGAGTGAATGATTGGATGTCAACTGGGAGAGACACTTTTGCACATTTGTGCATGTGAGCAATGTGATTAAAAAACAAACAACATGCACTAAGTCTATAAGAATCATACAAGGCTGACTGCAGTGAGAAATAAGCCGATCTAAATTTCCTGCAATAACACACTGTCTCATCAAACACACACACACAGCAGGCCGTCCTATCCCGCTGTCATATCCTCCATTGATAATAATGACAGTGATGAATATAGCTGGAACAGAGCAAGTCATAAATCACTGGGCCTCGCCCCTAACTGTGACTCACCGCCGGAGCCTCCATTTGTGTGTATGTTAGTGGGTGAGGGCAGAAGGGTGGTGGAACTTGCGGTCCACGCATCAGTGGATATGTCCAGTGACACCTTAATGTGCTTGGCTTGTCTGAGGAACCCCCGCAGGCACCCAGCCACCCACACACACACACACATGCTCCCAGGGTGAAGGCAGGGCTGTGTGTCTATCTCACAAGAATTTAGGGAAAAAAAGGGGGCATGGCTACATTCCTCATGCAAACTAGTTGTGTGTTAATGTGTGTGTGTGAGTGTATCAGCATCTTTTAGCAAAAGCAGGCACCCTACCCACCATTCCATGCATCTATCCCACAATTTTCCACCTTTGCCTCTTTAAGAAGGAGAGAGTACGAGCGTGTCTATCTGGTGGTGAGGGGGGCCATTGCAGCGATAGGGGAGATCATTAAAAATATGGGAATGGGATCAGTAGAAGGCATTTGAGAGGGGAGGACTCAATTTGGGCTTAGATGGAAATATCAGAGAATGTGTGAATGTGAGTGTGTCTGTGTGTGTGTAGCAGCAAAAGTGAGGATTTAAAGGAAGAAAAAAAAAGTAGTGGTGGGGGCATGGTGGGATAGATGGAGGGCAGAGGATAAAGATGAGGGTAGGATGGAGGGTGAGAGAAGGCAATTGCCCCCTCCAGTCATTAGTGCTGGAAAGGGGTTTTAGCTATAAGGTCTGGAAACCACAGCCCCCCCATTCTGCTTAACCCAGGCCTGCTATCCATTAATGGGGATCAAACGCACAGGGAGATGAAGCTCCACACACACACACACGCACACACGCACACAAGACTGTGTGTGTACATAAAGTGTGTGAAACTGAGCATATGTTCTGGGTACTAGTGCCTATAAGTAACATTATGGTTTTGTATGTGTGGCCTTCATGCTGCTTAGACATGTGCTTTGTTCTTCTTGTTACTTCATTAGAGTTATTTGATACTATATTTTGCACTATCCTACTGTATATTACTGTATACTACTATTCTTTATTGTATATATTGTATATCTTATTCATCTGTTCCTCTGTCTCTCTTGCTGCTTTGAGCATGTATATGACAAAAGAATTTCCCTCGGGATAAATAAAGTTATTCTTATCTTATCTTATCTTAGTATGTGTGCGCATTGGTGTGTTTTCTCTACTATGTTACTTCTTTCCCCAATCATGTGCTTAACTCAAAACTTGAAAATAAGTATCCCTTCAAAAGTGATATATATACACACATATATACATACATACAATTCTAACTAAGGTGGGATGTCTGTTACCATTAATAAGAGCAGCACAACCCACAGCTCACGCTCCTTTCTTCTGTGCCCCTATGGCCAGGATTATAATCAGCCGCAGAAACCCTATAGAGATGCGTAGATGTCCTTATAAAACTAGCAGTCACTGTGATTGAAGGCAGTTTCATTTAGGCAAAGTTTTGGTCCATCTATAGTTCTCATGGCACTACACACACAGTAATTAATATTACCACCACCCATCCACCATTCTGCTGCATCTGACTCTTCTAGTGGTCTGACTGTGGTTCGGTGGCTGCCCTGCAAGGTGTGTATGAATCTCCATACGTGTACGTGTTGCACCGAGTGAATCAATTTAATGGGAATGAAGTTCTTTGACTATAAGTTAAGTTTCCTGAAGTAGACCAACTTGGTGTTGTATCTTGCCCCACAGTGCAGCTGGGTTCGGTGACGAGCAGCTATCGAACTGATGGATGATTGTGAGTGTGTGTGTGCAGATAGAGCCTCGCATGTGTCATCACAGGTCATCTGGCTTAAAGGCATGAACAGAGGTATCTTCAGCCAGGACACACAGGGTTGTGATATAACATACTGTTACAGTCATGGCACAATCTGCATTTCAAAATATTTATCTACCGAGCCCCAGCCATGGCAGTGGTTATACAGTGACCATTGATGACCTCACTGGATGTCAAACAGGCAAAGGATTTTTCCATTTTATGGCCGGACTTTGATGTAAGCCACCTACAGAATCAGCACCTCTGAAAAATGCCTTTCATAGAGCAGACCTCAGATACATCTCACCGATTTCCAATACAACAGCCTATTTTAGATCTATTAAATACAGACATATTCGCATCATGTACAACCCCCTTTTTTTTTTTCTTTCTCCCTCCCCTCCCTCTGGCTTTGCTTCCTTCACTCACTACACTAATGAGACAGAAGGAAAAAAAAACAAAACAACAACAACCAGGGAGCAGCTGAAAATGGGGAGCAACAGAGATGCGACACGCTCTCTCTGCCTCCTCCCCAACCCCTTCCTCTCCTCACCATCACACTAGAGAAAGCCTTCACCAGAAGAAGAGCGCGCACACACACACACCCCCATCTGACCTATAACTCTCCCTGCACTCCCCATATATGTAATGTCTGGCTTATTAGCAAGCCATCATGGTGACGATGTTTGTAGCTGGTGTGAATGTGTGTTGGTGTGCAATGAAATCCAGTGGGGATGATTTGTGTTGTGAGTGCAGAGAATGAGTGTAGAGTGGGTTAAAATGTGCACGAGGGAAGTGTGTTCTGGACATTTAGTAACAGGCTGCTCTACAGGAACTATTCAAACATGCAACACAACTAAAAAATAAATGTTAGTGTTTATGAGTATGTACCTTTGGCAAATACTGAATAGTCAGGTGCTGGATATGGAGAATTTGAATGGCAACAAAGACATATGTATGACATGTAAGAGTTTTAAAAAGTATGTTGTCCCAGCAGACACTATGTCGAAAATGTATTACAATGACAACATGTCTGCTGGGACTGAACGTGTGTCCTAGTGTATTTGTTGTATATGAACTCACCTGTCTGTCAGTCAAAGTGTAGATGTACTGCTGGTCTGGGCTGAACAGCATGTCTCTCAGTAAGGGACTTCCTCCTTCACTTACAGTCACCTTCTCGTATAGCACTGCTGGACGGCTGGCGTTTATGGAGTTAACCAAGATCTGGAAAAAAGAAACACACAGAAAAACTCATTTGGATATGAAAACAATAAAAAGATGATGCAGAAAAGTGATGCACATGAATACAGCAATAATATCAAACAGCAGCTGCTTAAAACCCCCAATGCTTTTACAGTAGAAACCCTTGAAGCTAAATGAAAATAACTTGTTGCTTGTAGAGAAATGATGCAGTGTTAATCCAAGTAGAACATTGGTGCACAATAAAAATAAACACACACTTAATTCCTCTAGATTTGCTCCACGAATAAAGGAAATAACATGGTGACAAATTTATCTTCATTTTCACATCTCCCTTTAAATATCAATGAAATAAATAAATAAATGAATGAATAAATAAATATATAATGTACACTGAAGCTGCACTTTTTTCTACAAACCAAAGTTCAAACACACTACAGCGTCTATGAATGTTGTTCCAGCTGGTGAAATAAGCTGATTTCACTTCAACAGTAACAGGTGGTAGTTATTATAAGGTGGGAGGCATGAAATTATCAAAATTTTGGAAAAAGGTTGAGAGCACCTGTTCTACAGAGCTATGTAAACGGCTTAATTGAAAGGTTGTGTTAATAGCAGTATTGAGTCTCGTATAATTATCGCGAACACAGATGTGATTACAGAGGTAGATGCATGGAAGGGAACAATATTGACAGGATGGTGCTGTTATCATGACTATAGACATCTTTTGTTCAGCACCTGGGAGGAATAAACTTTAAAAATTATGAGCAAAAAATAAAAAAGTTAAGTATGAAAACAGTGTGGTCCTGTATAATGATAGAAAGCATAACAGTGAGTCAAATCTCTTGCCTTTGAATGGAAACCTGATCACCCAATGCACCTGTAGACAAATATAATACAGAGCAACCAAGTCAGCACGTGCACAAACTTGCACGTGAACGGATGCTCAAATTTTTCTTTGTGAGTTTTGGCAAATAATTTGCCAAGATATGGAAAGTAATGGAGCAGATACAAGATATGAGATTGGCTGGCTGGCGCGGCTGTGAGTCAAAGTCATCTCAGCAGCAAATGAAAAGTACAAAGCAACGGGGGGAGGGCAAGTATCAGCTCTCCATTACCGAGCTTTGTCGACTCGCACTGCTATCAGCCCACAGTGACAAGGGAAGGCCAGCAGGCAATGACTAGCTGGAAAATGATACTAAATTCACACACTGACAAATAGGTTCACATCCAGATAGATGAAAGAATGATAAGATGACAACCCACACACCAAGTGATAGAAATGCAAGCACTAGTTTGATTGAGATATATATATAGATATATATAGAGATATGCACACACACACAGGAAAAAGAAACATGTGGGGGAACAATGAACACACACTTTGTAATGAAAAAAAATTTATTTACAGTTTTTCCAAAAGAAACCAAGGGCAACAATCCCATTATCTCTCTCTGCTGTGTGTGTGTGTGTGTGTGTGTACGAGTGTGTGTGCATGAGAGTGTGTGCCAAAGAGAAGGATACGGAGAGATAGCGAGATAGAGTGAGAGAAAGAGCTCATAAGGCTGTGATAAAGCTCTGGAGATGAGAGGAAATATGGATGTTATTATCTAGATAATAGGCCCGTAAACAAAGGATACATTTCATTCACGGATGGTTCGCATCTAGACGAGTTTGCACACGCACACAAACACACATACCAGCACACATGGCAACACAGTTTTTAAGCGCAGACAACCACAATAAAGACAAATAGTTGCTGATGCACACAGAGGTGAAAGAATAGCTTTTGTTCTATGGCCTCTCTGTATCATTTTTTTCCCCACTCCCTTAAAAAGAAAAAGAAAAAAAAAAAAAGAGACATTTCCATTGGCAGCCATATCTATCTCTGGATCCGGCACCCAAGTCCAGTTCACTGGCTAATGACCAGTCCGAGCCTACACTGGTTTTGCACACACAAACGCAATATACCACAGAGAATGTAAGTCTGTCTTTCTGACACCCTTCCTATCTTCTGTTTGCATCCATCTGCTTGTCAGTCTGTGCAAATTCCAGCCTGCAAAATCCCCAAATTAAAACCAGTCTCTTTGCTGGTTTTAATATCAGCTTAGAAACAGGGACTGAAACATTGAATCTGACAAATAACACCTTTTCCCCCCTCATCTTTGTTCTGCCCAGGCTTTCCCTCTCTCTCTCAGGATGCAGTTCATCTACAGTGCTGACATTAAAAAAAAGTGTGCAGAGAGAAACAACTGTGAGAAAGATAGAAAACAGAAGAGTGGGTGAGTGAGAGTGGGCGACTTGCGGGGAAAAAAAACAAAACCAGGTAATAAATCATTTCAAATCAATTCATTCCACAAGTGCGGAGGGCGAGGCTGCCCAGAGTTACAGGAAGAGAACAAAAGACTATGGAATATATAAGCTGAACAGATGGATGGAGGAATGGATAGATGGATGGGATACTTAAAGAAGACCTAATTCAATCAAACTGAGCTGCTCTGTCTGGAATTCGAGGTTACGCTCTAATAACAAGGTTAACATGGCAGGGTCTGTGCATTTAGAAGGGTTTAAAGCTAATACAAGGGCTAAGTGTGTACAAATACGTGTGAAGATTCCTGTGTTGGTGTCCAAGCTAAACTCCAGCGCGTATACGGCTTTGTTTTTCAATTGATTTACAAGCATTTGAAGAGTGATAAGATGTAAAGATGAGTTTTCTCACACATATGTAAAAATCACAGGTTTATGTTTGCATCAGCTTGCATGCACAGCTCTTTGTGTGTGCCTATAAGCTAAGTTAAGAAATCAATGCAATTGTCAGTAATCAAGCGGGAAGCTGTTGCTGTCTGATTGTGTCCTCTGTATTGCTTAGCTTACCATTAAGTCCTTGATGGATGAATCTACAGAATGATGCTGTGCTTGTATTTTCAAAACAAGCCCCATCTCTACTCTCTAGTCAACATGTATAATGTAACGTTAATAGACTTTAAACACATTAAAGGCACTGTCTTAAGCAACGGTGAGGAAAAGCAGTAAGAGGAGACAGCAGAGAGAGTAGGAAATGACGCGGAGCAAACGCTGCTGGAAATGAACCTTAGTCTTTGTCTTTCTGCGGTTCTGACGTAAACAGTCTATAACCTGACATTTCATAACTTTCATAAGTGCTACTCAGCACTTATGAAGAAACAAAAGGAAAACAGTGGTTTTACAATGCAGAAAACAAATCTGAAATCTAATATTTAAAACATTAAATAAGAGAAATAAGAAACTTAAAAGTCTAGTGCATTCATAAATTTCTAACTTTACCCAAAAACTTTATTTTTACAACCCTGATACTTCTCCTCTGGCAACGTGTCGCTTGATATTCGAAAACCATGCATAATCCCTGTATCAGAAAATGAGATTGTAACCAAATAAACCAACAATTTACCAGCTCCATACTGAAACATTCCAAACAACCACCTATCTCATCATCCTGCAACATCTAATATCCATTTTTTTCTGTTCTATGAGCATTAACATCTCTCTCAACCTGCCAATCCATCCAAAAGCCCCTAATGCTGGGTTTATCTGTGCCAGGCAGGCCTGGTTTGCTCTGATAGATACATGGAATAGCTAACTGGTGATAAAGAAGGTGGCGGTATGAGGGTAAAGAAGCTGGATGATAAGACAGTAGCACATCACTGAGAATGATGCCTGTCATTGGCTCAAGTGACAACTGATGAAGCAAGTGTACATATGAGATATAAAGATTCAGAAATAGGCAGACATCATAAGATCTCTTCTATTGCGTATGGAATAAAATGCAGAAAGAGACTAAGAAAGGGTGCAGGAAGCAGGGGAGTAAAGATGGGTGGAAGAGAAGAGGCACACATTTTCATATAAGCATTTTCTGTCTTAAACTGTTGCTTTAAGTATTAAGTCTGGGAGTGGGAAATTGCACAAAAAAAAAAAAAAAGAAGGCAAAAAAGGACATCAAACGCTTCAAGACTGTAATTAGCATCACAAGGAGTGGAACTAAACAGACTGGTCCAGGTGTTCCCAGGTCTGTCTGAGAGTCGTAACACTTCAGCATGACCACGGACTCTGGATAATGGCTTTGACATTTCAGAGTAGATTCGGAGAAGTGTGTGAACATAAAGCTTAGCTCACTAATAGCATGAAGCAGCACACAAACCACACCGCCACAGACACCACATCTAAAGAAGGGTAAACTTGGCATAACTAGGTCCATGCATTCATACATAATGGCTGCAAGCCCCACATTCCTGACTTTGATGTGATGTGGGCCCCCAAGTGAATGTGCATGTGTGTGTTTATGGGGCCCCACCGAAGTAGGCCCTCTACAGAACAAAGAGAAATGAAAGAAAGTGTTAAATGGGTGACGAACCGAACAAAAGATTGGTATGAACCCACAATCCCTGGACAGTAGGGGGATGTGATGCAGAGGTTGAAGAGCAAACAAGAGACTCGTGCAACTCAGTGAATCTGTATTCTTGGCTACCAAGCTTATCTTACAGCCTACCCTACCACACAATACAAAGCAACTGTGCCTCATTTAATTTCCCACTCAGCCAAATTAACTAATACAATAGTCCAACCACAATATACTGGGTTTGATGGACACTAGAGTAACCTAATGCCCGCTTCTTGCAAACACCTCTCAAATCTTCTTCCCTTCTTTTAGCACTTTTGTTTTTCCAAGTGGGGGCTTTCAGATAAAGACCTGAAATCACTCACTTCCTATCGCGTAGTGAGCTTGGCAGAACTTGAGCGCAGCACGACACAAACCAAATATATCTGTTGTTCTCGAGTGGCAGCAGTCATCAGAAAACACACAATTTACTCCTTGATGCGTGTGTATCTGTGTGCATGTGTGTTTAATGGACTATTGTACTGTTTTCTGTTTTAGAAACAGCAGGAGGATGTTGGCCCTAAGGAAGCACTGGACCCTCTAAACTGTACACTCAAAACAAAAACATCTATACTGGGCTACTGGGTAGTAGTACACCATTGTATTTTACTTGCCATGCATTGTTAGAGAAAACAGATCCTCCATTCAATGTATACAAATGGTTTCAATGGAATAAACAGTTTTATTTTGCAAAAAAATAAAAGAAAATAAAAACCCTCTGGAGATTTAGTTATGTATGTGTGTATGGCTGACTGTGAAGTAGTATGAAGCTGGGAGCAGATGGAACATCACACATGAGTGACTGATGGCCCTGATGCTTCTATGGGACAAATCCCACTTCACCCCACACACACACACACACAGACACACACACACGAGCTCTGTGTGTCTGCTATCAAAACACTATGTCTGGAATGGCTTATTTTCAGGTCTGGGAGGGAGAGCAGATGCAAACATGGGTTTTTATTCAAAAAGAAGCTTTACTGGTGCAGAATGATTAAACAATGTTATTTGTATTTGCAGGAGAGTTAGTAAAAGGAAGTCTTACTCGCTTCTGGATATTACTTATTCATGTAGGTTTATTTATATAGATAGACAGTACGAGAACCCAAAAGGCTTAACAACCTAGATTAAGGGAAAGAAAAGGCAACGAAGGCAGTGTGCGTCAAAAACGCAATAACTAGCAGCAGACAAAAACACACACTCCCACACTTCACTAGTACGCCAGCAATTCTTCCACACACCACCACGCCCTAGCACAGGTTTCCTACCCAGTTTCAATTTCCATTTAAAAAGTCCCAGATGAGATTTTTCATGGCCATATTTGTGAGTGAGTACACAGTGCTTGATGTTTATTATATAAAAAGTTTTAAAATCTATACTATGTGGGCTATTATATGTTGTCAAATATCAGCCAGAACACTTTAGTTGAACAGACTATCCCTCACATAAAGCAATTAACTTTAAACCCCAGATGGCAGATCTGTGTAGGCGTTTTCACTCAGTTGCATGCCATGACTTCTTGCCCTTCTTTCGGTAAGATCAAGCTTGCTCTGATCCAAAACCCTAGAAAAAGCACTAACTGTATGATCAGTTTATACAAATCCTATATTTTACATTTTGGGGGAAAAAAAAAAACAATAGGCACAGCGGTCTGGGAACAAACTTTTTAACACATTTTGTTCGAACAGACCTCAAAATAACTCAAATGAAATTCTATACTTTGGAACCTTGTTAGCAACAATAAATCACACATCGTCAAAACTCCTTTTACTTAGAAGCACAAAGAATTCTGGGTTTCTCAAGCTTTTGTCTATCACTGTCCCAACTCCAACAAAAAACAGAGTTATTTTAAGCTTTTTTTAAAATGGTTTTTGTACATTTATGATCTTACACCACAGCACTTGTGTTTTGGTTTTTTTTGTTTTTTGTTTTTTTTTTTTTAAAAGCTGCACCTGACACGTTCCATCAAGAATAACTGAAGCTCACGCTTTACAGTCGATGAAGTCAAATATGTAGCTCTGCAATCCGATTCTGTCATATCAGGTTACTTGCTTTGCCAAATCTTATCAACTGTCTTTGGTATTCGTCCGCATGTCTACACCATGGTTATTCATGTGTGAGCCGGTGGCCTTTCACCAGCAGTACTCCCCAAAAGGTCACACACTCGCACACGTGTGCACACACATCTACAGCTGCAGAAACATGTAACAGGCTGTGGAGGAAAGGAGGGGAGAAAACACAAAAGGAAAAAAGAAAAGGAACAAAAAGTCCAAGCCACATGTGGTATCTCTCTCCCAGAGCACATGTGTGCATACAATAACATGAAGGTAGAACATGGAGATAGAAAGTGAGCTGCTTTAAGAGCAAATTAAAGCTATTCATCATTGTTGACGCCTTTTAATCCTCACGCTTGCTGAAATTAAAAGCCCTAGTCATTGTTATATCCTTTACTTCTCTGCCAATACATTCCTCTCCTTTTCCTTAATTCATCTATCACGCATTCTTACTCCCATTTCATCTTTCCTTCTTTATACCGTCTCCTTTCTTCCTCTTTTCACCCTCTGAATTAAATGCCTTTAGCTAACAGTCGTCAGATAAGTGTGTGTAGCGAGTTGCTAGACACGGCACAGCGGCAGCATTTCATCTTCCAACCATCACTAAATCACACTAACTCAATCATCTGCATCTCCACACGCGCACACATACATGCGCACACATACATGCGCACACAAGGCTGAGAGCGTGAGAAGCACTGCATCTAGAGAGGTGCTTTACTATGACTGATTTTATCAGCTGTCTTGCAAACGGGGGAAGAAATTGCACCACAACATTATCATATACAATAAGATGAGACTCGAAGATAGAGCTTTCCAATTGAATGCCTTTTTAGTGTCGCCATTCAAATGAGAAAAGACCTCCTCTTACATCGAGGCGAAACACAAATCCCTTATGGGATATCTCAACCAAAACAATATTACACATTTACATCAAAGACTGCTGAGAGGATCTTTATGTTAAAGACATAAAGTGCCTAGACTTAAAGTCGAGATTTAATATTGATATGTTTACGAGTGCGTTCCAGCAAGAATGGCAACATGTTATATGATTCCTGAAGTGACGCTGGCATCTCCGGATGACTGCGAAGCCTCGAAGCCACTGAGAAACTGTGAGGAGCTCTGCTAACAAGCTGCTAGCCTCCAGACTTATCAGACATAGGAAGGTGGGAAAGTACACAAAGATCGGGAAGAGTGCTTAATGCAACCGGGTGGCGGGGGTGCATGTGGCTTTGAAGAGGGCAGTGAACCACATACAAACACAGGAAGAGATCAGCTGAACAACTGTGTTTGTATTGTGTGTGTGTGCGTAGGAATGGGGGAGGTTGAGTTTGTATGAAAGAAAGTGTATGTGCATACAAACTAAGTGAGGCAGTCTATCAATTTGCATGTGTAGCTGAGTGCTTGCGTGCAGTGAATACATGCAAAGTGTGCAATTGTGTGCACAGAGTTAATCAACATCAGTCACAATAATAAGGCATCAATTAATAGCTGAAGAAAACGCACACAAAAAAAATATACACACACACCCACTCTTGATGTGACACTATGCAGCACTGCTTGACCCACCATTTATTAACTATATCAGCCATTCACTAGGATTACAGTGAATAGGACCTCATCTTCAGCTGTAATTACTAAGGTAGGTGTGTGTGCGTGCATGTGTGTGTGTGTGTGTCTCTCTTCCTGTGGGAGAGCCAAAGTGATTACATGGCCACTGGTGCCTCTAATAACATCTTTTAGGGAGAGAGAGGAAGAAAGAGAGAGAGATGAGTGATTTCCATCTTTTCTGGGTAGGACCAGAATTATGGCAAGGAAATTCTATGGTGGTTAAGATGTGGGTCTGTTTTGACTGTGCTGTCATGTAAGAGTGTGGGCTTATATGGGTGCACGTGTGTGTGCGCGCGTGCAGATTTTTGTAATGAATGTAACACAAGAGGCTAATGGGAGCCACGCCAAAACTACACCTCAGTGTAATGTGTGCCAAACCATTCCTGGCCACAAATGCCTTCCTCTCCACAGCCCCTTTCATTTATTTCTCTCCCGCTCTGTTCATTTTATTTTACCCCTACCTAAAAGTTCCTCTGGGAGGAGTACTTTCTTCACTATAATCTTTTTTCCCCCTCTTCTTTTTTGTGTTTAGACACTTTTCTACTTCCCTTAATCCTGACAGGGTTTTTTTTCCTTCTTTTTTTTTTTTTTTTTTTTTTTATTTTTTTTTTTTCTTTTTTTTTTTTTTTTTTTTTTTTTTGTGTAAAAAAAAAAAAAAAAAAAAAAAAAAATATTTTTTTTTTTTTTTAGTAAAAGCCAGATTTGGATGCATGCGAGAGAAATCCTCTTATTTTTCTTATAAATGTAATCACTCTAAATGACAAAGAGTGG
>VUQG01019397.1:0-28695 GCA_015106755.1 Etia nguti | reverse complement strand
ATTCTCATTGATGCCTCTATAAGTGTGGTTTTGGCATTTGTGTTTATGCACGGTGTTACACTTGGTGTCAATTTGCACCATTATTAGTGAGTGTGGTGAGTGTAATTCAAGGAGAAAATCTCAGTGAAACTTTATTTCTTGTGAAGTGGTTCTGATGCTTGAGGCTGTGCTGTTTGCAGGGTGCCTGTGTGTGTGTGTGTTTCCTGAGTTTTAAAAAGGAGACAATTCTGTTTACATAAGTTAAAACAAACTAGATGGAACACAGGACCTTGTTTATGTGTGTGCACACATTTGAAATAATAATTTTCGCCCCACTGATCTGACTGTCAGAGTGATTGAGGTGGCGCCTCTTGCCTGTTTCATAACTGCAAGAACCACTGAAGCGTGTCTTCGTGTGTGTGAAACAAAGTGGTCGTCAAAATGAATGACTTAGTGATTTTATGAACAAGGACACTGATTTTGATTCCTAAACTGTGAGTGTATAACACTTGTATGAACAAGTGTCCTCTTATTGTTCGCATCGTCTTATTACAGCAAGATAAATGCACTCTGAAGGAGAACACAAAAATGTGCAGTGGCTTCTTTCCAAGATAGTCACCTCAGTGACTCAGTCACCTTATATCACCTGAAATAGAGTAAATCTAAAGGAGGGTTAAGGCCCCCACTGGGTGTCCCTTTGTGTAGCTCTGCGTGTGCACAGAGCCAATAAGGAAGCTACAAGATGTGCACTGGTGCAGGCCTCCAGATAGCCAAAAGTATGTCAGCTATGGGCAGCGCCAGTCTGTGCCGATCCTATATAATAATCATCATTATAATTATAATTATTATAAGGATTAAATAAAAAAGGAATACACCAGAAGACTAAAACATGTTAATCAATAGAAAAAAGTGAGAAAAGGGGTCCATCTGGGGATCTAACTTCTAACGTGTGCTTTAGAAGTTATTAATATCTCAAAATCAATTCTAAAATGTACAAGGAGCAAATGGATTAATCCATGAAGTCAGGATTAGAACAATGTTATTCTGTATGCTAAAAGTTGCTGCAGTTTGCCCTGACTGGTCTGTGGTTATGCAAACAAACTGTGATGCTCTGTGTATTCTGACAACTTTCTATCAGAACCAATAATAACTTTTTCCAACAATCTGAGCTACAGTAGCTCGTCTGTTGGATCAGACCACACAGGCCAGCCTTCACTCCCTGCGTGCATGAATGAGCCTTGGCCATCCATGACCCTGTCGCTGTTTCACCACTGTTGCTTCTTTGGACAACTTTACTGCTACTGACCATTGCGTACAGAAGAACCCTACAAGAGATGCAGTTTTGGAGATGTTCTGACCCAGCCATCACGGTTTGGTCCTTGTTAGACTCAATCAAATCCTTACGCTTATTTATTGTTCCTGCTTTGAACATCAGCTTTGAAGACAAAACTCCATCTGCCATGTGCACCTGGGCATCAGCGAGGCTCAGCTTCTACGTCTATAGTTTCTTTACATGCTCAGTTAGCTTACGCTCAAGTTTCTGCTGAAGAGCACCGATTTCTTCTTTTAACTCTCTTTTCAGTTCATCTTTTAAAGTGCTTAGTTCAGCTTTTAGCTCTTGCGTAAGGTCTTTTATGTCTTTACCGATTGTAGCAAGCCCAACTCGTAGTGTCTCGTTGTGAACTTGGCCGTCCATTTCCTCTGTTGTGCCATCCTTGTGCCATCTTCGCTTTCCAAGACGATTCCAGGTTGTACCACAGCTTTGTCTTGCTTCTGGTTTGTTTTTGTACTTCTTCGTTCACTCCCACCATCCATCACCTCTCATTTATTTGTCAAGTTAAAGTATGTGGTGGGTTTATTATGCCCAACTTAGGAGAGTAGCTAACTACGTGTCTGCTCTCTCCGCCACCTTCAACTACGTCACCATTTCACTTCAAACCAAGTGCAACCTCTGCTGTTTTGCATTAGCATAAAACTTGTCACAAGAGAACCAGGTGAGTGTTGAAGGTATGCAATTTTTACATTTTTAAAGACAATTTTTAAATGCTACAAACGGAGCAAATGCAGCTGACAGCAGATGTGTTGGGGAGAGACGTATGTAGAGAGAGAACACTCACCCAGTCACTGCCACCCTGTTTTCGGTCGCCATGTCATTGATTAAGTCCTTTAGTATGGCCTCCTCTAGTGGTGAATCTCTCTTGCAGTGCTTTAACTGAGGCTCAGAAATGGAGGGGATGTGCTGCGTTAAATCATTCTCCTACAGAAAGACGCTTCAATGATTACCCAGCTCGACTGTACGGTTGTATTACCTGATTGCACTCTATTATATTATAGGAAAACATCGTACAACCTTAAATCTTTTCATCTAGTCACTGATTTTGACTTTAAACTATTTGTTCACATATTACAGCAGAACGTTTAGGCACTAACCACGACATGTTTTTCTTTGTTTAATAGTTTGACTATAAAATGTAAACGTTCTCTTGTGTATTCTTGTGAGTAACATAAAAATCCACTCACCTCCACTGATTGAGACCCTGAAAGAACACAAATGAACCAACATGAGATATCATCATCCCTGAACACTATTCTTCTACAAAGGTTTACCACATTTATTCTTGATTATGATTCTCATTTCTCAAGATTTTCACTCGTTGATTCCTTCCCTTCTTTCCTCATGTCCATGAGATGAGTGAAGAAGAAGGCAGGGGCAAACCACCAGGGAAATAAATTCTTGTTTTGGAGCCATAATTGTAAATGAAAACAGTTAATATGGGTATTGCACAACATAGCTTTGTTATGATGTATCATTATATTTTATAGGCCATCTGACATATTTTAGCTGTCAGATGAGGTGGAGTCATCATTAAGAGATGGACAGAGGAGAAGCAACAAGGTGGCATAAAATAAAGAAACTATAGAAAAACTTCTAAACTTCTATAAAGCATCTGTCCCTGCCTCTGCTTGCATCTTGCTTTTGATGACACAATTTAAAAGATAAATACGGGTGACAAATTAACCCTCTCTTCCCCGATTATGTGCTTGAAAAATAAACATTTTTAAAAAAGGTGAACGTCAGTATAGTAGAAGCTTCCTTTATAGTATGTTATGTTAGTACGTTAGCTTTAAAGCTGCAAGATATCCAGCAGACGTGCAGCTGCCCTCACCGTTCTGCATGTTTTTCTCCAGGTAGAGGATAAGAGTGAAAGGGTAGACGCTCAGATTCATCTCATCATGTTTGCACACACTCTCCCACCGTTTCTTATCTGACAGCTACAGTTAACAAAATACAGCAGGAAGGAGCTACCATTCACAGTTTGACTTTTGCGATCATCATTACATGCCTATGGATCGCAGTGACAGGGAAATATGATATCAGTTTAGTAGCATAGATAGATAAATAATGGGTCAA
Organism: Etia nguti; assembly: GCA_015106755.1. Taxonomy (NCBI): domain Eukaryota; kingdom Metazoa; phylum Chordata; class Actinopteri; order Cichliformes; family Cichlidae; genus Etia; species Etia nguti. The sequence goes on along the minus strand of VUQG01019397.1, from coordinate 25,304 downwards.
ATTGAACGATGAGAGGCGCTTAAATGCAGAGATGATGGATACATGGAAAGATGATGTAATGGGTGGAGGAGAAGGGCTGAAGGTCATCCAGGTTGCCAAGAACGGTTCTGACAATTTCCTTAAAACAGAGAAGAAGAGGCAGAAACATGAAAAGAGGATCTAAAAAAGAATAGTGTGTCAAAAGAACACATGAGTGCTGGAACGGTGAGCACGATCCACAATTACCTCTAATTCCTGATTGAAGGCGACTTCTCCCATAACATCCTGTTGGCTGCTGAGACACACCCATTAGACACACCCATTAGATGCTCACATCAAGTTTCTCTCTTAAAGAAGTTGTCAACTTATTACAAAAGCAGTAAATTCAGTATAATATCTATCGTGTCACTGAAGGCTTTTTATCAACCTGGCCATCCTGTTTGGAATTTCCATACAGACTGTGCTATTTAAACCGTTTCAGCATGAATATTTTTTGATGACTCTGCAAGCTGCTTTGCAGCCCACCTCCACCCCCTCTGTTACCACTGATGTCAGTGAGGAAGATCTGTTGCTGCTGCCGCTTGGATAGAGGGTGGGTAGACACCAGAGTACAGCCATACTGTACGACCAAATATACCACACTGTGGTGAAAATATTTTGACTAAAGTTGTCCTGACAGAAATAGTAACGGTTAAATGCTGCTGAGCTTTGAGTGTAAAAAAAGTGTATGTTGTATTTTAAATAATAGAAAATAGCTTTAAGGCAGAATTGAGGATCACTCAGACTTTTATTATGGGGCATTATTCTGGAATATAGACAGACAGATCCGGTGAGACATGTTTCTCTTCTTTTGCTGATCAAAAGAACTGCCAGGAATCATACATCATGATATATAACAGAAACCCTTATAAAGAGTGGCATTAAAAGCACGAAAATCATCAAAGCTTGAAGCACAGCCGTTTCCCCAACTGATTTTGGGATTGAAAACATTTTTCAGTGCTTTAAAGAATTTAGACTATCAAGGGAAAAAGGGATGTCCCACTTGGAGGGAAGAAAAAAGGTGGATGCAACTTAAATCCTTACTTTCCCTGAAGCCTGTGCACTGATTTCAAGCTGTGCTGCAGGTTTGCTTTGCTTTGAAGAAATACACGTGGAAGTGGAATCGTCTAAGGCTTAGACAGAGTTAAATGGTTTCATTTCTGAAAATGCTTGTAAAGCTCATTCTGGTTTGGAGAAAGACTACCAAGAAACGAGCAAACAAGAAAATCTTTGCTAGCACACAATTAGGACTTGACTGGACTTGACCATGTTTATTTCTGCTTGGTAATGTGGGGATCTGACGTTGGTTCGTTCTCTACACTCAAGAGAGGCAAAACGCACTGATCAAAAAATTACAGGAACACTTTGAACACACATCAGATCTCAGTGGGAAAAATGAAATGAAATGAAAATGGGCTAGACCATTTTGCAGAAATTTCATTGGAGCAACTCAAAATGGTATCTAGTAATTTGCATGGCCCCTACGTGCTTGTATGCAAGCCTGAGAATCCCGGGGCATCCTGGAGGAGTCTCGCTACCTGTGAAACCTTTGTAGAGTCCAGTATCACCTCATGCTACCAGCAGTGACACTGACACTAGCCAGATGCAAAACTATTGAAAAAATAGAAAAGATGAGGAGGGAAAAATGCCAGGGCCCTCACCTCTAACACAGTTGCTGTTTTGGGGGTTGTTCTATTGTTGCCCAGATTTTGTGAACCTTTTGTTAATTTCATTAACAACAACCCCATCTGCTGTTTAACTGACCACATCAATATCGCTGACGTTTAGCTAATGTAAAGCTATACTCTGATTATAAAGTCTTCCTTTCATTTTTCTGAGCAGTGTACATATAAACTGGAGCCTGAGTGGGAAACACTGTGTATAACACTGCCTTGCCTGTAGCTGGAGCCTCCTCTGATCGTGAACTTGTAGATGAAACTCCCTGCTTTAAAGAATCGAGTTTCTGGGAGAGGAAAGGAGAAGGCCTGCAACGGCATAGTCGACCTAAATGAACTTAGGGAATAAAATGAGAAAATTAGCCAATCCATGTATTCATTGTTATAGTGAGGATTCAATAGGACAAACAGCAGGGAGAAAATGTTCAGATAGCTATACAGGGCAAATTTCACATACAGAACTGTCTTTACATATGTTTAAAAAACAAAACTTCTCTCTCTCCGTCACTCGCTTGCTTTAGTTTTTTGGGGTTTTTTTGTTTTTAATTACCGTATTGTCTAACGCTTAAAATGGCGACTTCGAATTCACTACGTGGTTCACTGGGTTGTCACCGACTTCGAGCAGACCGTGAACAGTTAAATCTGTATCCGTCAATCAAACGTCCGATTCGTCTCGAGATTCGCTGAGCAGGATGTATTCCCGCCTCCCGGCCGCTCGGGCTGCTGTGATTCGTTAGATCTGCCACATCTCCTTCCAATCCACGGTGTCAGAGCAGGTGTCACTATGGTGACGGCGAAAACCGCCCCAACTGTCACGTGACTGTCAGCTGACCACATGTGGCAGATAGTAGTGGGAAACTGTGCTCAGCTGGAAGTTACCTTTGCTTTATAACTTGTTAGTAATTTCTTTGACTTGTGAATAGCCGAGAGGACACTGCCAGTGTATGCACCGCTTTTCCTAAAGTTGAGGTGGAAAAAAGGTGGGGTGGAAATATTTTTCACGTAAAATTGTTTATATAATAGAGTATACCGTCCACTTGCTGCATTGTAATGTCCACGTTTCTGCCTACAGAATATTTTAAGTGCTCTTGAAGTGTCATAGTCTTCATGCACTGTGGCCAGCTAAATTAGTTATGTTAGTTTACATCTTCGTGTTGCTTGCCTTTCTTATTTTGCTTTAGAGAAGCACCAGAAAGTGTGTAGTGAAACAAGATAAAATCTGTATCGCTACCAAGCTTAAGGAAGTGCTTTCAAACTATTTTGCCAGTGACGTATCACAAAAAATGGGACAAAGGGCAGCAGAAAACCAGCTAAACTCACTTCCTCTCTCCGTCTTTGACAGAACTTGGCAAACCAGTTATTCCTAACAGGGTGCAAAATAAAGAACTGCCTTTCAGTCCAAGATGTCATCCACCACCACCCCCTCTGTTACCCTAAATACTGGGGTTCAAATGCCCCTCCTGGGGTTGGGGACTTACAAGTTGCACGGCTCTGAAGAAGTGTATCGGGCTGTGGATGCCTCCTTGGCTGCAGGTTACCGGGCCTTTGATAGTGCAGCCGTCTACCGGAATGAAGCCGACCTGGGCCGAGCCCTGAAGGAGCTCCTGCCCAAGCACGGCTTGACCAGACAGGATGTGTTCATAACCAGGTGATGAACAGGCTTCTAAAGTATAAGAAGTCTTATTTACTGCAGACCTGCAGTTGAACTAGTTGATATATCACATCACATGATTTCTAAGAGAACACATTAGGGGCACTAAAGCTGACTATAGGTTGTGCGCTGCTCATTCAGATCCCTCTTCCTCTTCCTGTTTCTCAGTAAGTTGGGCCCTAAGGATCAGGGTGAGCGGGCTATGGAAGGTGCCCTTCACAGCCTGTCTCAGCTGGACTTGGGTTACATTGACCTCTATTTGATCCACTGGCCTGGCACGCAGGGTCTGGCGGTGGCTGATCAGAGCAACCCAGGTAGACTCCACATTTTTTTCAGTTGTGTCAGGTATTTCAGGTGATCTATATTTCATTGCTACACTAACTGCACAATAAAATTCAAGCTGCCTTCTCTCATTCCTCCACTGCAAAATAGCGGGCATTGAGTAACAGCAGTGATGAGGTCCTAATTAATATTTGATCCCAGGAAACCGAGCTCAGAGTTGGGCCACGCTGGAGGAGCTGCATGGCCAGGGGAAGCTGAAGGCCATAGGAGTGTCCAACTATACAGTGGCACACATGAGAGAACTAATGCAGAGCTGCAAAGTCCCCCCCGCAGTCCTACAGGTACAATGCAGAAGTTCGTATGGAGGACAAGGGAAAGACATTAGCAGCTGTTTGAACTCTCAAGGTTTTTTTTTGTGTTCTTCAGGTAGAGTTTCACCCACGTCTGTGCCAGACAGAACTGAAGAGTGTCTGTGAGGAGTATGGAGTGTGTTTCCAAGCGTATTCCTCCTTAGGCCAAGGAGATCTGGTTACTGACCCTGTGGTCCTGGAGGTGGCAAAGCAGTGCCAACGCACCCCCGCACAAGTGAGCCCACTTGCTCTGCTATCTTGGGTATACCTTATGTGTTGTTTCATTTCAAACACTTTAGGGTTCTTCTGTCCCTCTCCTCAGGTGCTGCTGCGGTGGGCGGTGCAGCAGGGTGTCGCTGTGCTCCCAAAGTCATCAAACGCAGACCGAATACAGGAGAACGCCAGAGTTTTTGACTTTACACTGAGCGACGCTGACATGGACAGACTGTCGGCTTTGGACTGTGGGCAGAAGTACTGCTGGAATCCATCAGGGGTCGCCTGAAACACCAGCTTGTGTCCTCCATGATGCTTTTTTGTCTTCAGTTTTACAGTGGTTGTTTTTTTGGGGGGGAGGGGTTTCGTGTTTTTTTGTTGTTTTTTTTAAAGCTGCTACAAGTTTTGTGTCCACACTTGGTTAATTTCAAGACAAAAGTACAGCATATTGTGGTATGAACTTTAAATCCATGTAACATCACCCATCACATGACTTTATTGTCAACCATAAGGAATGTCTTAATGAGAACCTTTCACTTTGTTTTCAGATAACAAAAACTTTTACATATCTGTCAGTTTAACTATTGCTCCTTATTCTTCCTAATCTCTTGCCTTTCCTTTGCTTGATATCTTTGACTAACCAGAAATCTCCAGTGAACACTCTTAATTCAAAGGTGTTCTAAACCTGTATAGTAGAGAATTAACAGAACAAAAAAACTTTAAAAGCTCTCTTAAAATTATTTATTTAGGACAGCATATACCAGAGTTTTCACAGTTGTAGAGAAAATACATTTACAAAAGTCATTAAAACTGAAAAAGAAACCAAAATAAGAAAAAAAAAATATTAACATTTTATTTTCTCCACACAAATCTCCAGATTCAAGTAATACTAAGGATGGTTGCAAAAAATCCAGGTGCCCAGGCAGGTTTGGGGTGTGTTCACTGTCACGGATGTTTAAGTCAAAACCATGACTATGAGTTGCCAAACTCCACATCAGCCATTTTATAGTGTATGTGTGTGTCACTTGAAAAAAAATCTCATGACAGTAAATGCACCGGGATATTTTTGTGCTTTTTGTTTTTCCTCTGAGTGTAACTTGTGAAAGCGAGCAGTGAAGTTTAAGGCGGTAATTGGGTAAACAGACGAGGCTGGCTATGCGGCGTCACCGCATGTTCAAGGCAGTTCTTTGCAACATTAAATCCATTTAAATTCCATCTGATCTTTATTTTCAACAGAGTAAAGCTTCATAATCTGACCCAGAGTTCTCAAAACTGTGTGTGCACTCCCTGCTATTGGATAATATGGGTCTGACATGTTAAAATGCAAAATGCTATTTTTTGCTTAAACACTCATGTCTCTATAAATCTGATATCAGAAAACTCCTCATCCATTTTTTATAATGGGAAGTAGTTTAAATTTGACAAATGATCAGTGAGGACACACGTGGCCAAACGGATGGTAGAACAGGATGAGTGTCAGATAAAGTGGCCACCGTTTGATTGTCTGGAATTCTCTGATTGAAAACCAAGCTATATATAACACTTATATACGTATATATTTTTTCTTAATTTGAATTTGAAAACCATATAAATGCCTGCACACCCGAGCACTTCACAACTCAACGCTACAAGTCGAGAGGAAGGAAGAATAAGAAAACTTGAACAAACCCATTACCATTTTCAGCAATCACATATTGATAAACAAGCCACAAGTAGCCTACTCATGTTTACCGAGCTGCACAGAAATGCTGATCTTTGCTCTTAGTTAGAATTTCCATAAAGTATATATATCATGAGCCTTATGTGCCTAAAAAATGCCAGCAAAGCTAGCATCAGATCAGCACTTCTAAAGCTAAGGCATGAGAGTTTATGAGCCCATTTTATTCACATCCCCTTACAGGTCAAAGTGATCAACTCACATTTAAACTGATTAAAAACAAACAAAAAAAACCCATCAGGACTGGATTTCTCCTGAAAAACCTTCAAGCAAAAAGCAAGTGGAAATCCCTCATTTTTAATGTGACTGGACTCTGTACTCACCCATGCACCGAGAGCTCAGCACGCAACATTTATCACAACAGCCATGGATTGTACACTGCCTATTGCTGGGTTAGCCGAGCAGCACGGTAACCTTGTTAATAAAATCTGGCTAAACCACCTTACTCACCCCCTCCCCACCCTTTTCCATTTCATAAAATGTTAAAATATTTACACATAGAAATTTCAATTGTTTTTTTTTATGCTCGTCCAAGGCTTTAAAAACATATTCATATTGGATTGTGCCTTTATGTTTAACGCCCTCAGCTATTATCCCTGAAGTTTTACAAAAAAGATATTACTTCTGCATCATCAGAGATTGTCCTTGTAAAAGATTGTTCTTTTTTGGGGGGGGGGGATAAATTTGTGATATAAAGCAGATGATAGTTGAGTACAGTTGTTTAAGAAGAGGCCTAAACTGAATGCTTAAAAAAAGGAAAGAAAAAAAAAGTACTGTCTCCTGTCGCCGGCAGATCATTTTGGCACAAAATAAGCGTGTAAGTCAAACACGAACAGCTTCTGGAGATTTCCTCATGAAAATGAGGAAAGCAGGAAGGAAAAAAAAATCTAACAGCATTCAATGTGGCCTCCAGTAGTCAGGTGTTATTCCTCCCTCCATCCACAGCACATCGTATAATTTCGATGTGAGAGACAACTGTAATGCTAAGCGTCTTTAAACCGAGCGCCTCTTCAGTCTACTACTAAACAAGGCTTTGTTTGTGTGTTTAGAAGAGATTATAGCCCCTCTCTCAGCCCATCTTTTTGTCCGTTTTGCGGGATTCAGATAGGCAGCAGTCCCTCCTCATCACTGCCTTTCAATTGCACAGTGCACTTCCCAACAACATTGTTTACACCACACTCAACACGAGTACAAAAGATCTATTTAAAGGTAGTTACCAATGACATATAAAATGGCATGACTATGATGGGACTCACTGAACATGTACTTTTTTGCTTTTTACTGCACGTCCCACTCTTTTTGATCGAGCGAAATCCTCTTCAGTCTTGTTCTGATCTTAAATATTGTCTCTCGGCTACAGTTTCCCCAATCAGCTCCTCTCAGTGCTTACTCAGTGCGTTGGTTGTGGTTTTCAAGATGGCTGTTCTCTCCTTCAGTCTCTTGGTGACTAAAGAGATAGCTCCACCAGGTTTTAGAGTGGTGCAGCTTCTTGAGCTTCATCTCCTGCACAGTGAAAGAGGAATAATGTCAAGTTAGCAACCTATCATCACCATCTTTTCATCTTTTTTTCAAAAAACTAATTTAAGCCTTGACCCCACCCCCATTCTTACCCCTTTATCTAGTAAACTGTCAAACTCGTCACTCATCCGTCGAAGCTGCCTGCCGTACTTCTTAGCAGCCCACAGAGCAGGGGGAGCTGACTTTGACCTTCGCCTGAATGGGTCTCCCTCTGTGGGAGTACAGACCTCATCCTCCCCTCTAGCCATGAGCTCCTCATCCCTGGCAATTGAGGAAGTGTGGGACTCTGAGTTCACCCTGATCCTTCCAGCAGCTACATGGAAAAAGGAAAGGTAAGACAGGTTTAGAGTGTTTTAATGTAAGGCAGATAGAAAGGAGGAAATAAAGAATAAGGTAGGAACAGAGGAATTTAGATCAGTAGTTCTCTCTGCGACTAGCGACTGTTATTGTAGACGGTTATAGGAGGATGTTTTTTTACCTACACGGTGAAAAGAGTCAAAACATCCTCCTATAGTGCTTTGAATGATGCTATTCAAAATGCAAAACAGGTTAGCCTACAATGCAACCTCATTTTAATGTCCCATCCCAGAATGCATCTCTAGAAAAGTAAGGAGAAAGGATAGATAAATTTCTCTACCAATAAAGCCAAGAAATGGCTAAATAAAGGGGTGGGGGGGTGGGAGATCTCATCTGGAGCAGGCTGCGGTCACGTATGCTCCAATATAGGTTTTGCTACCAAAACTTCTGCTCAGTTAATGCACAATATACAGCAAGGTGCAACATCCAAGGCTGAACAGTAAAGCCAGTGCACAAGCGCCAACAGTGTGTGCCACTGGTTGTACTAAAAGACACAAACAAACCAATCAGCTTTTCAGCAAGTGTGTTTAAAGTCTATTTTTTGTTTGCTAAGCAAAATTAATATTATACTGTATTAAGGACACACCTTGCTTCCCCACAGTTCTACCCCATGATTCAAATTGTACATAAAAGAAAGAGGAAGCCACAGCGATGTCACCCTCTGGTTTGTGGGAGACCGTCTGAAAGCCTCAAGCTTGGCATTGTGGCCTTGGCTGTTGTTTTGGAAACCGGGTGTAATGTGACCATATCTGAATGCGTGAGGTGGGGAGTTATCACTAATCCACAAATCTAATTATGCACAATTTCAAGTCTTGATACAGTCTAAAGGGGTTAGCTATACAACCGTGTATCAGACAACTTGTTTTGTGTTCCTACCTGTCGTTTTGACTACAGGAAGGGCAAGCTTCTGGCGCTGGATTTGTTGATCTTGTCCTGCTGATTGTTGGTTTTCTCCTTCCCCTACCTCCTCTGATGTCTCCGAATCACTGCCTGAAATTGTGAAGTTTGCAGCCATCCTGACATCTGGAGAGACAGGGCGGTGTTGGAAATATGAACGACAAAAACGGTTAAAAAAAAATGACAGTGCGTCCTTAAGTGCATGCACATAACAGATCGATGTTGTTATGACCACAGCAGGTTAATACTGGCGTTGCTCTGCCTTTGACCTTTCATGTAGATATAGAAAAAAAAAGACACAATGATAAATTGATTTTTTTATTTCACACCTTATTCCAACAGAAGACTGCACTGCAAAAAGTTGCTATACTGCATTGTGCAATTTTATTGTCATATAACACATTACCTAATTATGTGTAAATATACCTAAGACTCGTAAAATGGCATCATTCATTGTATCGGTGAAGCAGCCACACAGCACACTCAGCACACCCAGCGGGCTATATCTTTCGTTTTAATGTCCCTGATACCGCCCGGTCCAAAGGTATTTCACTTTAACTACCCGCAAGGTAGCAGACTTGTTTTGACAACACAGACCTGTATTTGGTGTTATTAAGGACTTGATCCTTGACTGTTGCTAAATTAACAAATACACCTTCTTCTTCGGTAAACACACTCTCTCGCTTGTTTTGTTGTTGACTGAAGAGGACAAAAGAAAGTTCCTTGAGGGCGGAAGCTGCTCCGGCCAACCTCAGCTAGCAGCGCTTGTCAAGAAATGACTACAAAAAAAATGTCTCCTTACCCGAATCTTTATCGTGTGAGCCTCAAAACTACGAGTGTGTCTTTAGTTTGCTTCATACGGTCGCAGCTGTTGTTGTCCGCGTCTCGTCTTTTTGCTCTACGGCGCACAGTTTAGCTCCGCGCTCACCCAATCGCCGCGCGTCATTGCACCGCAGCGGCGCGCTGACGTCACTGTTGCGAGCTAGGACTGGGCTGTGGCTTTGTTTGTCTCACCGGCTTACCGTAATATGCAGCGTAGATGCGCAGTACCAATTAACACGACCAGCCGCCGCATTTTTTTCAACTGCTGGTTTTCTCGTAAAATTGGATAATATTACTTTATATTTAAGAGTCCCGCTTTCAGAATCCTACACAATAAAAAATACTTAAGTTACAACAAAAAAAAAAAAGCTCTTAAATTAAAAGTACTGCAATTTAGACTAAGATTATTTTACTAATATAGCCTCTTAAAGTTAGTCAGTCGTTATTAGGTTTTTTGTTTTGTTTTTGTTTTGTTTTTTATTTAGTTTGATATAATTTTTTTTGTTCTTCTCATAAAATATACATTTATTAGTGTGTAATTTCATCTCCTACCAACTGATGCCTTCTTATAAACTTGGAATTATGCCATTAAAAATACTTAGGGGTAGGATACGTTTGTGGAAGCTGCCATCTTTCTCCCCCATCTTAAATACAGTGGCTGAGATTGTGTTTTATATATGTGGCTAGAGACCTGCCACATAGCTGGTACGCCAAAGGCAACGGAGAAGAGAACTCATAGGCCCTTGGCTGCTGTAGAGGGAAATTTTAATTTATATCTAAATTTTTAGACTCAATACAAGAAGGATCATACCTATGTTTTATCATCTGAGAAAGAAAATGTAAAGAAAGGATACAACGTAACTGAAGGAAAGAGACAACACACCGGCATCTGGACAAAACATCATCTCCCTCACCTCAAGCTTTATATCCTGAACTGAAGTCACCTGCATAAAAATCCATCCATCCATCTATTTTCTACCCCTTGCCTGACACGTCTTCCTGCTCATCTGGGGGGAAACGAGTGGAAAGATAAAATTTCTCCACAACTTCATTCTTTTGGTTGTTATCCAAAGCTCATTACTAAAGGTGGATGAATATGCTTATTCATTCCCAATATTGTTGTCAGTAATTATCATCAGCTGATTAAACATGTGACCCTCCCATCTCCAGACAGCTGGCTAAATGACAACAGCAACTGGATATAAGCTAACATCCTAAAAAAAAGGAAAGAAAAATCACCCTTTTCGTATGATAAAAAGTTTGCTTACATTCTCACGTCTCATGAGAGTTTATTGGCTAAATGTCTGAGTCTTATGATGTTAGATCTACTTAAAATAAAGTTTCACTAATGCCAGCTAGCATCAGCTAAAAGTGTCAAAACAGACAGAAAAGTTCAGGATATCCTCAATAACTCACCTCAGCATCACTGTCATTGGACAGAAGTGAGTTTCACTGACTCCCTGACTGTTTCCTCTCTGATTAAAGCATTTAGTCAGACTCTGTCCAAAACACACTGCAAAGCCTTTAAACTCACTCATAAATTTTCACACATTGCCCAACTTTTAAAGCTTTTACACTGGCTGCCTGTCAAGTTTAGATTTCATTTTTATAAATCTGGATCTGGCCCTAAAGTGTGGCCTTACCTTTACTAAATCGCTACACTCCAGGTCTACAAGTCAGGTTTTTAGGTCCTCAGACCTTCTTATGATTCCATGTACCCATGTGAAAAGTAAGGATGACTGTGCTAAACCATAGCACAAAAACTTTGGAACATCTTGAGTTTCTTGAGCTTGCTCCACAGATTTTATATACTGGATAGAATCTGGCTAGGGCACTCCATGATCTTAATGTGCTTCTTCTTTAGCCACTCCTTTGTTGCTTTGGCAGTATGCTTTTGGGCACTATCATGCCAGAAGACTCATCCATGACCCTTCTTCAGTATTCTGGCTGAAGGAAGGAGGTTCTCGCACACGATTTTATGGTACATGGCCCCTCAGTGCAGTGAAGTTGTCCTGTACCCTTAGCAGAAAAAAAATGCCTTAAAGCATAATATTTCCACCTCGATCCTTGACTGTAGGGATGGTGTTCTTTGGGTCATACTCAGCATTTAAGCTTCTTCAAACATGGCAGGTTGAGCTGAAATTTAAGACAGGCCTGTACATGTGGGTTCTTGAGCCAGGGAACTGCAGGTGCTGCAAAATTGCAGTTATGAATTCACTTATGGTATAGCGTGTTACCAGTGGTGTTCTTGGTGACTGTGGTCCCAGCTGCCTTCAGATCATTAACAAGCTCCTCCCAAGTAGTTTTGGGCTAATCAACCACCTTTCTCATAATCCCCGTCACCCCATGACCTAAGATCTTTAGATCATGGAGCTCCAAACTGAGGGTGACTGATCTTTCCATTTTCAAATAATCACACCAGCATTTGTGATCTTCTCACCGAGCTTCTTGTTGATGGTGTTGTAGCCCATTCCAGCCATGTGTAGGTCTATAATCTTGTCCACAATAGCAAAGACAGCTCTTTGGTCTGGTAGAGAGGTTGCAACACAAGAAAATGATTCTGTGGACAGACATGCTTTATACATAAGTTTATATAATGAGTTAAGATTAGGTGTATCTGTAATTGATTGACTGACTGACTGATTGAGTGTAATCTGTTTGAATGAACAAACAGCAGACTTGTTGTGTCGGTTCTCGGTTATATAGGGGATCAAATACTCATTTTACTCAATGACATGCAAATAAATGTATAACTTTTATGTAATGTAATGGTTTTTTTTTTATTTTTGGTTGATATTCTTATTAAAATGAAACTAATATAAACATTTGAGACTGTTTCATTTAAGTGAGCATTTAAGTGAACAAACATGCTAATTCAGCAAGGGATTAAACATTTACTGTATCTGTTTAATATTTTCTTTTCTCCTTCCTGAAACCCAAGGAAGTGCAGGGAGGACTGACAGCAATTTGTTGCTATTCCCTGTGAGAGCACCAGGTGGGGAGGTAGGACTACAAACTGAGCTGCAACTTAAGTCGAGCTCCGTTCCTCTTCGGTCAAGCTGCTTCAGCTCCTGCACACGTTGCCTGTTTTTCCTTGGAGAAAGTAATGGGTAGAAACTGTTGTTATCCTACGTGTAACTACAGGTGCTTACTGCGAAAGCTTTTCTAATATGTTGAAACTGTTTCATAATATTAGATAAAATAAAATTACAAAATCAAAAGCTAACTCCAGAGGGAAAAACAATTTCTCACTTCCTGAATATCTATGTCTTCAGTAATAATGCTTCTGTAAGAGAATTGATAATGTGAAAGCCTGGCCTCTATTTGCAGGGCCTGTTACAATCCCGTAAACTTGTACATGGCTGAATGTCCTATGTGGATTGCACTTCATCAGCATCAACACAGAAAAGTCAACCGTGTAATTATTAACCTTTAACTTGTTTAAAAAAATTGTAACGGTGCCTCTAGTCCTCAACTCCACCTTTACATCATTCTTCTCTTTCCATCTGTCCATCAGCATGTTTTTGCAGAGTCAGTAAATGACACTTGAACAGGAGGAACAAACTGTTTCTGTGGATACTGTGATGCGATTGGAAGCGATGCGATGCAGCATTCTCTGATTCAGTGTATCCAAATGGAGCTAATGTGAGTTTACAAGTCTAGACAAACATCCAAAGTCTGCACAGTCAGCCTTTCATACAGTAATGGATCGACTCTGATAAAAAAATTAAATAATCTGTTATTTTTCATTTCTTTTGACCTCTATTTTGGGAAGGATTTCAATAAAAATTATACAAGGGACTTTGGGTTGGATTTGGAAACCTATACAATTAATATCTGCTTTAATCGGTGTGTGTGTGTGTGTGTGTACTCGTCTTAAAACTGCCATCCATGACAGTGTGTGAGTGTCAAAGCTCTTACGCACTTTGTATGATCAGGATCATTTTCAGACACAAGCATGGAAGCTTGGAAAGTGTGCGTTTGTGTATGAGTCTGCTGGATTTGAGCTTTATCCGAAGAAGCTATACAATTAGCATCCATTTATATCTCCCTGTACCAACCTCGCCCTGCCTCCCTGCCCCTCATCTGCTAGTTATTTTGGGAAATGGAGGCGTATGCACTCCCACACTGTCTCCAAACCACCACTCAGTGTGTTTCAGTGCACCCATCTGCGTGTGTGTTTGTGGCTGTGTGTCCAAGCAGATCCCAAAATGTTCCTTTCAATTTAATGCCCCGACACAGCCTGTCTACCGGCCCCACCACAGCTGCACTCTGTCCTTTCAAATATTTTCCTGTCTTTGCAGACCCAGGTTCAGTCAGTTAGCTCTGTGCTGGTGCCGAAGAAGGGGCTTTTGAATATCTGAAGTGAGAAAAAAAGAAGAAAAGAGAAGAAAAGAAAGGTGGTATGAAAAAAAGGACAATTTGGTTACCCAATTCTGAAAAAAGATTCGAGTGTGTACCCGCCACCGCGAAATGGAGCGATACAGACAAAGAAAGTGAAAAAGCAACAGATGAACAGATCAAAAGTAAAAGCAGTCCAAGAGATTTGAGAAGTGTCTGAGAGTGCAGAGGAAGAGGTCAGGTAACAGAGGAGCTGAAAAGGTGACATAGTCTGACGGAATAAAAATGAGCTGGAGAGACAGAAATTCAAGGGATGGCACATGTGAAAGAGACAGGAACACAGAGAGAGAGCAAACTTAACCTACATCAGAGTGAATCCACTCCTGCAGCCCGCTGCTTCGACTCGAGCCCTTTCATCACTGCTCTCAGTGCATGCTCATTATATACGGACCGCTCCCTTGCTGTATTACTAAGTCACTCTGTGATCACAAAGCTGGCATTTAGCAGCTTTCTAATTTGATCCACCCCACCCTTGTTTAGCTTGCTGGTCTTATGAACCAGCTCTTCTTAAGGTCTTAAAGTCTGAGAATATATAAATGGGTAAAAATGTCTTTTTCTGTAGTGCAGAAATATATCAAAACATATCAAATCGTTCCCATCTGATAACAAACAGACAAGTAATAGTCTGACAGAGTAAAGCAGTGTGCTTTGATCATTTGTAGCAGTGAATGCTTGGACCAAAAGTGGTCCATATCTGCAGTTATCTGTTGGGCTGATGTTGTTGGCTGAGGGTGACTCCGGCTGCTTCAGCTCAGCCTCAGGTCCACCCTATATGTGTAGCTATATCGTGGCATTTGGGCCACATCTGGGCCACAAAACACTCGCTGTGTTCTTGTGTAGCCCGGTGACTTTTGGGCCACATGCGGTCCACATAACATTTGCCAGAGCTGTAACTGAGACAAACATGTCAAAATGAGCCCACACAGGGGCCCAAATGTGTCCGCTCTGGACTGGGATGATTTGTACCACTTTCATATCTGTAGCCAGTTTGCAGAGTTTAATATAAATAATGAAAATAAAGAAGACGTCTAACCTAGCTCAACTATTACACTAAGCAACGCTGATAAGCTCCAGCCTCATGTAAACCTAATCTTTATCTCAGCTCTCAAACTTCAAATTATTTTAAATACTCGGTTATTGATTTTGGTAAGAAGCAAAAGTAGCTAACAGAGGTTTGTTTGCCTTTCACTGTGTTGTTAGCAAAGGTTCCACCCAAGAACCTTTGCTAACTCTGCTTTGACAAAGAAAAAACCCACACACTTCTGTCTGTTCCTCTTTTTTAACCCTCCAGTATCATCACATGGTTGGACTAGTCTGTGTGTGTGAGTTCAGTTCAGAGACTCATCTGAAACACATGTATCCTTTTTATGTCATTAAGGTACAGACTTATTCATTAAGTGTCATTATTTTGTATAATGACACTTAATGAATAGCAGCTGTTTTTTATGTACAAAAAGGTTGCTCAGATGGGCTTTTACTGTAAAACCTGACATAGTTGTGCATGATTCCAGGTCTTAATCAGCCTTTCTGCAGTGAGTTAAAAAGAAATAAAATATGATTAAGTGATTACTCTGCTAATGACCACAATATGGTCATTAGCAGAGTGCAGCTTTAATTATCTGCACTTAATTCAGCTTTTGTTGGCTAATCAGTATTTTTTTAGCGTGAAGCCGTGTCTGCAAATTGAAATTGTTCAGTCAGCGTAATGAAGTGCACATTTATTTCTAAAGGGTAAAATACACGTTAACATGTGGACTGTTTTGTTCACTAAACAAGAGTTAAAAATGAAAGGACACTAAACAGAACAAGACTAGTTAACGTTTAACAGTTATTCTTTGGCTTTCTGGGTTCAAAGAGAGAGGAAAGTCTAATTTCACTTGATCTAGAAACTTCTACTGAGAAATGTGATAGTATTCTGTAAAATACTTCTATGGTGTATGCTAGTTATTTTCACTATTAAAAGAGAACTGAGCTATCCCAGTAATATTAGCTGATTAACTCCCATACGGGCTCGCTATTAAAGCCTGTCCTTAGGTGGCGTGGATCTGCAAGCCATTTTGCAACCCAGCTTCTGATTTTTGTGCTGTCTGAATCAGTGTCAAATACTGATACTGTCCTTCATGCCTGCTCAGATCTGTGTGGAGATCCTGCTGCTCCTCCCAGCACAGAGCTGAACCTCCAAATATAAATGACTGTGGTGGTCATGGCTGAAGACCTTTTAATTCACACCGGATTTGTAGGTTTGTACTATGTATGTTAGCTAAGATGGTTGAAATAGTTCAACAGCATCTCAGCTGTGTTTATTCCTCCAGCGATATATTGATTTACCGCATTAACATGCTGTCTTTCAAATCAAAGGTGTTGTGTCATAGCAATTTATTTTAAGGTATCAGGTGACACTTTTCAGTATGTGTGCTTGGGGCCTCTGTTTTTCTTGCCATCCTCCACAAAAAGGGGTAATCCATCCTCCTTAAAGATTTTATTTGCTTACTGACACTGATGAAAGGTAGGAAATTGGGTGGAGAGGAGAAACACGGTACAAAACAAGACACATTTCCAGCCCAGATGAGAGTACACGGTATCTGCATTAGTAGATTCATCTTCCTCATTGACTAATCCTCTTCCCCATCATTTCACCCACTCACAAGCTCATCATTTTTGCCTCTTATTTTCTTCATTTTCAATTTCTCTGCCCTTCTGCCTCCATCACTTGTTGCCCTTCTGTGCCCGTTTCCCCCTCTTCTCTCCTCATCTGTCATTTCTTCCCGTCTCACCCTCGACTCACCCTGATTTCTTTTCTCCGCTTCTCTTTCATGTAGTTTCAGTTCTCCCTCTTTCCTTCCTTCCCTCTTTGTATCTGGGTTGCTGAACTAGTTCACCAGGAGCTTGCTCGCTGATGGCACCATCGCTTGTGTTTAATTGATGCTGTTTGATAGAAACAAGCTGCTTGTTGGATTCACTCAGGTGGTAACAAAATCTTAAGAGCCCTTCTGGAAACGAGAACAAGGTAAAACTCGAGAGGTAAGTAAAACATTTTTGAGGGGCGTCTGTAATTTCACTTTTGGAGTTGTTTTCTTGTGTTTGACGTTAAGAAACTTTCCTTAAAAAAAACAAACAACTAAACTGTAGTGCAGGAAGCACAATTACAATAATAATCCATTGAATTCTAATGAGAACTTACACTAGCTGTTGGCACCAGGACAGCGCAGTCAGCAGAACAGAAATGGGATGAGTAGCTGTAACATTACCATAACAATACAAATCTGCATAAAAATAATCAAATAAAGGCTGTGATAGATGGACATCATTAAAGGAAATGGAATTGGAACCCATTTGCCAATAACTCAATGTACTTTTCATCCTTAGGTCATCACAGTGCTCAGCTCAGCTACTGTAGAACTTAGTCCAGTCGCTGCCGAAGGCTACTGAACATTTCATCAACTCAGACGATTACATCTCAGCTTTACATTTTAAAGCGCGCCGCTCGAAACTGCACGCTGACATAACGTGTGAGAAAAAGTTTGTATCTGTGCCTATATATGTGAGCTGTGAGCTTGTGTGTGGTGATATGAATCACAGTGAAAGGTCACTATTGCTCGAGGAGAGATGAAACAGAGGAGGCAGAAGTGATGAATTGCACTTTGGGACCATTTTCCCTGCAACACTCCAGGTTATCGTGAACCACGTGAATGCGTGTGTGAGACACAAGAGAGAGAGAGGGAGGGCGTTCAGGTGCATACGAGTAGGTATGTGGCACACGTGTGCGTGTTTCTGTGTGTGTGTGCTCAGCAGAAGTAAAGATAGAGGAAATAAATGCTATAGCGTGTAAATGATAAGCATCCAGAGAAGTATCGCACGGTCATACACGCGGCCTCGCAAACTTGACAGTTTATGTGCACAGCAGCACATGTGCATGTTGCGGTTGTGCTGGACACTCTCACAGTTACGCTCGTCACTGCGAAGTAGAAGTCTCCATAAATGACTTGCATCACTTGCAGCAACTTCTCCTTTCATTTTTGGGCTGCAATTATGCAACAACGACGATCGGCAGGGGTGCAGAATATTAGAAATGTGTTTGCGGGGGTGGTGAATGGTGTTGACATGAGCTCAGGATACATGAGGGGATTCTGCATTTGTGCCTGGGCTTTGCTTTTCTGTCACTGGTCTGATTGGTTTCTGTCCCCTGATTATGCAGCGCCTTTTTAGCACAAACCAGTAACCCAGGGACTTAATATGTCAGCTGGGTTTGAGTGCTGCCATCATTTATGCCTTTAAAAAAAATTAATATATGTACATATATATATATATATATATATATGTATGAGTATGTGCATGTGTGTTTGAACAGATGGACACGAATGCTCTAGTGCTTCAACTGTTTGTGCACATAACAGCCGCTCCCTGAGCCACCTAAGCCCCTACCAATCAAGTTTTATTGTAACTGACGATGAGCTCGACAGCCACAACACCACAGCCAGAGATGCTTTGATGCACTCGTAAGGCCATTAGCTCTGTAATAACCTAGAGTGGACAGAAAAGAAGCAACTGGTGCATGTGGAAGCATATGTGTTCCTGATTATGGATGTGGTTTGCCAGGACATGACCGTGATGCCGTTTTTATCCAGCGTTTCTGAGCAGACGTGAGAGGGACGTGGTGTAGTGTGGCTGTGACACTTGTCTTTTTTTGCTTGCAAAGGATCGGGGCTCATTTGCTCACAATCCTCCTCATCATCATTATGTTCTGTTTCACAGCTCCCCTATGGACTGTACTCAGCATGACTTACAATTGCTTCAGTTGTCTGACACAGTGAGTTTGAGGCAGCTCATGAATAGTCAGGAGCCAACGGTGCTTCATAAAGTTGGAGATAAAGCGGAGTGGGCATATTAGCGGGCTACTGTGTAATCGTGTCCAAGGTCTGAGCGGTCTTCATGAGGAGATACAAGGATTGCGAAATGGAAGTTGGGGACTTTGGCCTCGAGTAGACTTTATTACTGAAGACAGCTTCACTAATTACAGTAGGGTGTTTCCAGCAGCACTTTGTTTACACAAGTTTGCTGGTTGTTTTTGGAATTTCTTTAAAAGTATTAATATAACATCTTATAGGAAGTGAAAGTGATGCGACTGCAGATGCCTGTTGTGAAATAGTCGTATGCTTCCATTAGGAAAATGATGTTACTGGCTCAAGACTTAAGCAGCTTTATTGTCATACAAAAACCTACAGCTGCTAGAGAGTACGGAGAACACCAGAATCAACAAAACGTGCACCAACACCAACCTGTGTGTGGTTAAAGTGCCGTATGTGCCAGATAGTTCAAAAGAGTACAATAATTTCATAGTAAAATGTTGTAAATATACAGTAAAACTAACTTTCTAAGGCTAACACTAAGTACAAACTCTGGCCTCTGCAGCATTTTATTTGTTGCACCTTTGGAGCAATTTAAGAAAGAAATGTTTTCAGAAATGGCTCAAAGATGAGAGGTGTTACCAGACTAGTCTCTGTTAGATAGCGTGGCTGTGCAGGTTAGAGTACCTCAGTACCTGTTCCAGACAACAGGAAGGAAAAGAGTTTGTGTGAAGTGTGTAAATGTGTGTGTGGGGTCATCTACTAAACTGGTGCTTTTGTGTAGGAGGCGTGTGGTGTAAATATCTGAGATGCAAAAAGGCGAGACGATATTCTCAGCTGTCCTCACTTTCTCTTGCAGGGTCTTGCGATCTGAGATGAAGCAGGCAGTGATTCAGCTGCTCAGGATGGTCTCGATAGTCCCTTTGTAGAATGTGGTGAGAATGGAGGGAGGGAGATGGGCTTCTCTCAGCCTTTGCAGAAGGTAGAGAAACTACTTGAGTAGGGGAATAAAAGATGAAGCCAGCGGCTAATTAGCTTAGCATGCGGGCGCAAACATAGTTGTGATTCAGGTAAAGTTTGTTAGTTTTTTAACTTTTGAGGCTCTAGCAGGTGGATTTTGCTGCCATCAAAAACAACCAGTTTAGCCGTGTCGTAGCTTCTGGCCTCTTGCTAAGCTAATGTGCTAATGTCAGGAAACATTAGAGGTGTGTCAATTTTTATGAAGCTGAACTGTGCTTTTAGACCTTAGAGAAGGAAAAGGTCCAAAAAACTACAATGTGCAGTTTTTGTATTTTATTTAAACGAGGTATAAGAGGTCAGCTAGCTCTAAAGCCTAGATTAAACTCTGTTTCAGACACGGACAGCTTGAGACCCGATGGCCGAGTAACGGCCTGCTATTCCTTTTTTATTTCCACTTGAAATCTGCTGCCTGGGGAGCATGCGTAATCGTTGCATTGTAAAGGAATCTTAGCAGACTCATGGATGCGAAAAGTATAATCCGTGCTTAAGTGTTGCCTTCAGTGTCAAGTCTTTGTGCTATGCTAAGCTAACAACCCTAACCGTAAGGAGGTTTCTCAAAATGTCAAACTCTTTCTTTTATCACATTTCCACGGTGGAGCTGTGCAGTGAAGCTGAATTTTCTGCTCATCTGTTAGTTTGGTGGTCACTGTAATTCAGTGATCGTCAGACTGTGGAGTGGGCTCCACTAGTGGAGGATTGAGCCACTGGGGCATTGATAACCAGATGAAAAATACAAATTGAAGCTACTTACTTTATCTATAGTCAAAGTTTAATAAATGTAATTGATAGAGTAATAAACACACATTTATTGATGCTATCTTTAATGTTCTTTTTAATTGTTAATAATTAACATTGCAGGTTTTAAGGTTTGACCGTTTTTTACTTCTGAATGAGAAGCTTGAGAAGGTTTGAGAGCCGCTGCTGTAATGTACGAGATAATCCTATAAAGACATAATAGAACAAAAGAATGCAGAATAAGAAACACTTGTTCTTAATATAGTATTGTAGCAGTTGCATTGTATTGGTATGCAGCCAGTGTAGAGCAGTTTATATCAGCTGCAAAGGGGATGGGTATAGAGAATAGCAAATCAGTGTGAAGAAGAACTAGCCTGTTTTTTCTTTTATTGCCTTTAGAGCCATGCCAACTGATTGTCTGCCAAAGTCTGTTAAACACACGACAGACTACAGCATGCATTGTTCATTCAGGGAGTTGGTCCAAAGCTTTGGTTGTTAGGCGCTATCACCTTTGAAAAATTCAGTGCAAGTGTCACAGTCTGCAGCTGTGGTACCAAAGGAAATCTTAATTTCCTACTTTTTTTTACTTTTATCTTTAATTTTCCACCTGGGGATTGATACATCAATGTATATATATAAATATATGTGTGTAGATGGCTGGAACACTGCTGTCATCTGGACACTGACTAATAGGCATCAAATACAGATTAGCGTGTCCTCAGCAAAATTAAAACATGTAAAAATTCTCATTATTTCTCAAGAGAAAAGCAAATGGTTGAGAAAGATTATTAACATAACTTATTTGCCTAAATTGGGGGGAAAAGGAACATTTGCCTAAAAAAGTAACCCAATGCAGAGGTCAAGAGCAACATTATCCTATGCTAATATTATATACATTATTATGCAAAGGTTTTGAGTCACACCTCAGTTCTTTCTATTTTGGTGCCAGAGTTTATTGGATTTTTTAAACAGTGCTCTTCTTCTGTGTGGAGTTTCTATGTCCTCCCCGTGTCTGCGTAGATTCTCTCCGGGTACATCGGCTTCCCTCCACAGTCCAAAGACATACAGTTTGTGGGGTTAGGTTAAGGTTAGATTGGTGATTCTAAATTGCCCATAGTTGTGAGTATGAATGGTTGTCTGTCACTCTGTGTCAGATAGGAGACCTGTCCAGGGTGTATCCCGCCTTTTGCCCTACAGTAGCCAACCCCGCCTCCAGAGGTTTGGATAGTCTTGATTAGTTTTAAAGGCCTTTCAAAATTGGACTTGGCCTCTTTTTCACTCATTTTTAGTCTGACCATTTTCTGAAGTATTTTTACACCAACAAGGCAAATCCCAAATTAGCTGCAAATGGCATATTTGGCGTGATAGGCAGTGTGTGCAAAACATTTTGGGGAAACCGGACAGGTGGAGGGCAAAAAAAAGAAGAGGTGGCGGGTCTAAAAAATATCAGCAGCAGACGGAGAGTATCTGAAACTCAAGTCCTTATGAAATAGAAAAATATACTTCACAAAGACCTGACACAGGACCTGAAAGATGCATCTGGCCCTCCGTTGATCCATCTACTGTTTACCGAAACTTCTTCAGAAATGGTCTCGGTGGAAGGGTGAAAAAGAAACCTTTCTTATGGAAGGAAAAACAGACTAGACTAATCCACATACAAATGTTTTTGCTATTTATACTTAATGTGTCTTTGACTAATCTAGAACTTGTTGACAACATAAGAAAGACTCAGTTCTGTGTATAGCTAACAGATGTGTAACCAGTGTGCTACAGTTTCAGGAATCTCACGCTAAAAGAACAACATAATATTCAATGGAAAGAAATGATTATCCTTCAGGCTGAGGCTGTTCACATTGCTGCCTTCAAAGACCCCCGTGCCCTGTGGTACAGTCATCTTTGTCAGCTGTTTTATAGTAGTGAGATAAGGAGGCTCCGCTTATTCTCTCATTGCCATAGAAACTGACCGGAAATGCAGTTTTCTTAGAAGATATCATTGTGGTTTGTTTGGCAATATACTAGCAGAAGCAGGCAAAAGCACACCACGAGGAGATGGGTGAAGTTTAATTGGCACCGGGTCTGTAATATTTTGATGCTGTGCTGAGAGAGCGAGCGGCACAACAGCTGGGAAAAAATGGAAAGCATTATATTAATCTGAATATTATTTTTCTGTATGAAATAACTTTTATAATAAAATGTTTCAATACTTTTAGTAGTTTTACTTTTTTGCTTTTCATACTGACCTTAGTTGACTCTTTAAGCCTTTAAAAACACTGTCTTCCACTTAAAGGCACATTTTTTTCACCCTTTTTAAATGATATGCTTTTTAAGAGTTTTGTTATTTTTATCTCTCGCATACAAGAAAGAGCAGTGCAAAACATCGTGCCAGTCCCTCTGCTCTATAAAAAGACTTTCTAAGAACTGTTTTTTCACTGTTACATAAAATAAGCACATGGTTAAGAAAATGTTTTAGTTATCCTTTAATAAAAGAAATACAGATTTTTTTCTCAAATAGGAAACTAAGAGTACAACACCCCTGTGGTGAAAGCCAATGTTTTGTTGACCTATCTATCCACCCCAGTCCCCTCCCTGTGTGGGCTTTGCTGCTCTGTAGAAACACCACCTGATTTCCTGCTTTGGCCTCACCACGAATCAATGAATTGATCTTTTCAGCAAGATCTCTAAATAAAAGATGAATGATCACAACAGTCAATTGTTCCTATAGCTACAACTTGCAGGAGTATTTCCAACTAAAACTCCACATTAGAAGGTAGGAGGCTTTGGAAAGGAGGCACGGGCACAGCTGACTGACCAGGATAGGAGTTTAACTCTCCTCTGAGACCACTTTTAAATTTCACTTTTCATCAGTGTTTACTTTTCACTTGCTGTTTGATTCAGTCTTGGCACAACATGCACTTGTATAAAAGTGCAGCCTTTTATGGTGTTAAAGTGTTTTAGCTCCACTGATCAGGTTCCGCTCGCACAAATGACCTACAAGATCACCTTGGAGAGGTCTTGTTCAGCTGACAGTCTCTTAAAAAGATGTAGCAGAAACCACTAATTTATGGCCTATATTTGACTCGTTATAAACTTTCTCTAGGAACCACTTTATTTGGGGAAACATTTGAAAGCACTGAGATGACAAACAAAAAGGGAGGAGATAAAAGGGAATGTGTTATTTTTGCTCCAGTAATTATTCTGACAGGGAACATTTTCCTATTTTCAGACACAGACCACCGTGTTCATTAGAAGAGCCCTTTAATATTACATGCACTGTTCACAGAGCCTTCTGTGCCATTAATTTGTGGACTTAGCTCAGTAGATGTGATAGAAACGTAGCATGTTGCGTGTGTGTCCTTATGTCCAACTATGAATATGCGGTTACATTTGTGTGTGAAGTCGTGTTCTCTCTGCGTATAAAGAGCTGGGCCGGAGCTGTTTGTGTGTGTTTGTGATGTTCCCTCCGGGTGTGAATTAGCTTGCGGTGTAAAGGCCATGCTTCACGCTGAGACAGACCTCTGATCAACTGTGTCGAAAAGACGGATCATGTTAAACTACTCCTCTCGGCTTTCTCATTACTTACACTGACTCTTGCACTCCTCTTCTTCACCCTCACCACTTGTCCCATCTTCACTGCACCCATCCCACACAGCTCCTGCATCCCTCCCTGCCCTTCTCTCCCTCATTCATCTCTTGGCCTGTCACGTCCTCATCTCATCTCTTTGGAGGCTATCCTTCCATTCCTTTTCCTCTGTAAAGAGGTGCAGCAATGCAGAGAGTACTCAACCGGTCTCTGAATAAATTCCAGCACAAATAAGATGCTTATTTGTTCCCAGTAAAACCAAGATTTTGAGCTTTTGGTGCAAGAAATGAGCAGTTCAGCAATGTCTTGACAACCCTAGTATGTCATTTTTGATTATTATTGATCTTCTTCTTTTAAATAACTTTAATAAGCGAATATTTTATGTGTTTGTTAGCTAACTGATGAATGGAAGTGAGAGGAAATATCATGACTGGTCAACTTTACAATCATATCATCAACAGTCATAAAAACAGATCTTTCCTGCAGCACCATTGAGTAATGGGGAAGAAAACCTGCAGTGATGATAAACAATTGCTCAGCATGATGTTTCACTACTTGATGTGGCAACCCAAAGGGAGTAACTAATGATTTTTATCATTATGTACTATAAAGTTTTAGAAAGGGCGTTATCCGGGTCATGGTTCATGATACTTCAAGTCATTCAGGATTAATTCCTCACTTGTTCTTTAGTAATGCAGGTTTTCATGTCCCTTACAACAAAAGGTCATTGGTTAGGGGACAGAGTAGCTCATGCTGCAGTGCTTTAATTCATAGACAAATGGAGCTTCATTTTGGCAATTTTTCAAGTGAATGGTTATGGTTACATTTTTTCTGATTAGGGATGAGTTTACTGTTGGTTCCAGTGATGTATTTCTAATTTATTTGAAGTTGGGGTCCATAAGTACATTTTATTAAACTACTAATATGGAAGAAATAATCAATAGATTCACTGTGTACAGTAAATAGCTACTGGTAGTAGTCTTGAACTTGAGCAGGCTGCCCTTTATTCAATTCATCTTTATCTTCTTCTTCATCTCTGCTGCTTCTCAGCTTGACCATTCTCTTCTCTTCTCTTCTCTTCTCTTCTCTTCTCTTCTCTTCTCTTCTCTTCTCTTCTCTTCTCTTCTCTTCTCTTCTCTTCTCTTCTTCACTGGTCTGTGTTTATCAGTGCAGTGCTGCTGGGGCTACACGCTCCTTTGGTTTCCATTCATTCTGTGCCCGTT
>VUQG01019396.1:0-29817 GCA_015106755.1 Etia nguti | reverse complement strand
GGCAGCAGTATATTAATGACTAACCTTTTATTGCAGTTGTTCTCCTGACTGAAGTTTGGTCCGTTTACAGCATCTTGCCATGCAGTTACATTTGTCCCTAACCATCGGGAACCCTCACGTTAACTTTATCGAGTGGAAAAAAATTAGCATTCATCTTCCAGCTTCACTGTGTTTATATTATGCTAACCATAGCTGTGTAGCTAGCCACCACGCAGCACATGATTATATACCAGCTAGCCCAACTTCAGTAACCCTACAAACGCCACTGCTGTTTAGTTTTCTGTCTTCATTTATGTCTGAAGTGATAGCAGAGCTGTACGTTTTAATTTTTGCTGTGGCGGTTAAGCTGCCGGATTTTTGGCTTTACGACCCTCCTTCGTGGTTCGTGCACGTCGAAGCTCAGTTTGCTCTTCATGGTGTTTCAGCCGACGACACGAAATCCCATCATGTGGTGGCCTTGCTGGATCCGCTGTCCACCCGCCGTGTGATGATCCTCCTCCGGGATCCCCCCACCCAAGGGAAATACACCGCTCTGAAGGCGCTGCTGCTGCAGCGCTTCTCCCTCTCTGACACAGAGTGAGCCGAGAAACTCCTCTCTCTCTCTCGGGCTTGGGTGATGGTACCGCTCTCGAGCTCATGGAGAGCACGCTGTCCTTGCTAAGAACGGATGACGGCGGATTCCTCTTCACTCACGTCTTCTTCCGACAGTTGCTGGCTCCAGTGCGAGCTGGCCTCGTCAACTCCACGCTGTTGTCCGTGAAGGATTACCGCTCACTCACAGAAGAAGCGGATCGCATTCTCCTGGCTACCAGGAGCTTCGGCATTCAGGCGATAGCTCCCGACTCACCGCATCTCCTGCGCCCCAACCGATTCCCCCAGGGGCCCCCGACTCCCAGATGGTGTCTGGGATTGCGGCACGGTGGCATGGTAGAAAAGGCCTGTGTTTTTACCATCAGCGTTTTGGTGCCGCAGCACGGCGCTGTCTGCTGCCTTTGCTGTTTTAAGGCCCAGGGAAACAATCCCGCCAGCGCTCTGTAGAAGCCGCGACCGCTGGTGATACGGAAAGGCTGCTCTTCATAGAGGACTCACGCTTGGGGAGACGTTTTCTGGTTGACTATGGCTCCCAGAAGAACATCGGGAACTCTCGTGTCGTCTTTGCATACCTCCACAATGGTATATTATTTAATCTTAAAAAAAATTGGAGATTTCCCACGTACCACTAGAGAGAGCCCAAGTACCACTAGTGGTACGTGTACCACAGTTTGAGACCACTGCTTTAACGCATAAAAACAGACTGGATGAGAAAATAGGTAAAAATGAGGTAGGTAAATGTTATGATTTAAGGCTGTTTCAGTTGTTCAGCTGATAATGATTCTTTTATTTATTGTCAGTTAATATAGTAAAGCTAAATAATTAAGTGAAAGAAGGCCTCCCACTGATAGATTGTTTTTCTTGATGCTGGAAATTGGAAATAAACTCTCCATGACACCATGGAGATTTTCTACCGTGAACAGGTAGCAGTGCTTCTTTTTTCTTTGGGCATAATGACATAATGAAGGGTGTGCCTTCAGTGCTTCCTTAAGAAGTGCATATCATAATCTAGATATTAAAATGTTTCTTTTCACCCTTATTGTCAGTTTTAATAACTCAGAGAGGATGTGAAGATTGAGATCAGTAAAGTCTGGATCGCTATGAAGTAACACACAGACTAATCATTAATTAGTAACAGTGGATGAGCAGCTGATGTTTATTTTACCCAGTGGTGCTAGAAATGAGAAGCTGTGCAGCAGTGAGGTTGAGAGATGTGGAGTTGCCCTGCAGCAGGATGCTGAGGTACAGCAGTGTGTCTGCACTGATGTTCTTCTGTGGATGCTGGCTGGCTTTTGTTCTTTTATTGTGTCAAGATGATCCCATTATGCTTCAATAGTGTAGAGGTCTAAGCTCTGGAGAGTCCAATCCATGACTGATAGTGCTCCATTGTGTGTTTTTCAATCCATGTATGCTTTTACTGCATTGCAAGTGATCATTGTGTGCTTAAAAAATAAAGTTGTTGCCAGTCACATTATTTCTAGATGGTTTTGCATGTTGGATTAAAATCTGACTTCTTTGAGTGTTTGGTTACCGAGTTGTATGTGAGCGGGTTGTTGAATTTACGTGTGAGGAATTTAATTGAGCGAGTAGCAATGAATACCTGCGCCTGTGAAATTAATTTCTTGTGAAATCATTTTCTCTCGTGTGTCACTTTTGACACAAATATAATTCCATAATGCTCCTCTTTTGTTCATCTGGCACTATATATTTATGTGTTACTACAGGCTACAGTAACAGAGTGCAACATTAAATCTCCCATCACCCTCCTCTTCCTTTGCCAGCTGCAGCTGTAGGGCCTAAAACTTATTTTGGTTAAAACCTCCCACCTTTCCCTCAAGTGCACACAGACACATGGAGTGAGGCCTCTTATCTCTGTGTAAGAGGCAGGCAAGAGGCTGCACATCCCAGGAAGCAGTAGAGATGTGGAAGAAGACTGTCTAATATGAGGAATTTGTGAGTCTGCTCAGGATGTCAGCTGTACCTGTATGTGTGGCATGATGGATGGTGGAAAACTCCCTGTGTGAACTGAAAGGGTGTAAACATGGGGAAAACCCATCCGGGGGAGTAAAAGGTAAAAGGTGATGCTTTCAGATTCTGTGTGTGTTCATGACACATTCTACTGAAGGTCTCCTAATTTACTAAAACGCAGACTAGTTGACTAATCTTAAAGAACTAAACAGTCAAACTTGACAATAAACTAATGAAAAAGCTTAAATATGATCCATAAAATACAGTGTGTGTATTTAAGAGCCATTTGAAACTGTTAGTCACATTTTATTATTAAATCATTATTTTAAATGTTGGTCAAATTTATAAACATATGAACACAGTCCCAGATTAGTTTGCTGTGTGAGGCTAACATTAGGAGCGATAGCGCCAGCAACCTTCTTGCTTGCAGGTT
The DNA here is from genome assembly GCA_015106755.1 of Etia nguti. Lineage (NCBI taxonomy): Eukaryota > Metazoa > Chordata > Actinopteri > Cichliformes > Cichlidae > Etia > Etia nguti. Next base: position 26,825 of record VUQG01019396.1, on the reverse strand, counting down.
ATTGCTGGATGAGGCTTTATATTTCAGTGAGACAACCGTTCATTTTTTGCATTGCAGAATAGCGCCAGATCAGCAAGCTGCCAGCAGCTAACTGGTGTTGTAAAATATGAAAAATTAGTATCTTGGTGCATAATAGTGAGGGCAGCATTGTTTAAATATCTTGTCCAGCCATTTGCAAACATATGACAGCTGCAGTCCACCACAACACAGTGTTCAGAAAAACTAAAGGAACACTTTTAAAACACATCAGATCTCAATGAAAAGAATAAAATCATGTATCTTTATCTATGGCTACCTACATATATGGACTGGGTGATGTGATAGGAACAGAAAGATGCTACACTGTTTGATGGAAATGAAAATGATTAACCTACAGAGGGCTAAATTCAAAGACACCCCAAAATTCAAAGTGAAAAAATAATACAGCGGGCTAGTCCTGTCATGGCTCCGGGTCTGTTGGTCAGAGTTCTGTGGTGTCTGAGTTTTGAAGTTCTGTTTAAATATCTTTAGGTTGTTAGGTTCACATTTCATGTATTATTCTGGAACTCCTGTTGTAACTTTCTTGCCTCAGTTACTCTCCTCTTATGTCCTGTTCATTTTAGTCTTGTCTCTGTATCTCTCTGTGGTTTCCGATGTCATATAAAAAAAAAAGGGGGGAAGAGCTAAAACAGTCTGTTTCAAACTGAGGATGACCTGAGGGGCTGCAACAAGAACTAGTGTAAGACAGATATAAATTATTTTGACCTCAGAGTCATGCAGGGTCATTCTAGATTCTTTTGGTGCTTTTTTAAGGCTTCATTTTCATAGGACAGTGGAGAACAGACAGGAAAGCTGGGAAAAAAGGCCAGGAGGAAGACCTGCAGGAAATGGGCCGAAGGCGGATTGGAACTTGGGCCTCCTGGCATATGGGTCGCCTGCTCTAAGAAGAAAAACTTGTGCACACAGCTATCTGAGAAACACTCAGAAACACAGAAACGTGTTGCATCTCTGTTTAAAATAAAGCACCTAAGACTTACCTCAAATGGCTCAGCTAAGGCTCTGGAGCTGAAGTAGAGAGGGTTGGGGATGGAGACCAGTGTGGGTTTGGGCCTACCTCCTGTTGCACCGTCCTCATCATCATTCTGTGACAGAGAAAAGATGACTCAGTATTAATCACAGATAAAACTAATAATAATTCAAAGCTTAAGTATGTCTTGAAGGGAAAAAAATAACTTTATTAGCTCATCAAAACCTTGTAAGTGCTTTTTAGCAGATTTAACTTTTGTTTCCATTCATGCACTTGTTTTTATGACCCAGTTACATTTATTTTGACTCCCCATTCATTTAGACTGGAGCTTCAAAATAACTCCCCGGAGGTGTTACCAAATCAAGTGGGAAGACATAGCTCTAGAGGGACTTAGTTATAAGTAATCCTGGTGGGGAAAAAAATCTATGAATTGCATGCAGCTAATGAGGCAAAATTGTAAAAAAATACAAATACTGTAACCAGGACAACAAAGAGCAGTGTGTGTGTGTGTGTGTGTGTGTGTATCTCACTCTGAAGTAGTGGAAGCGGAAGGCATCAGTCTTGTGTTTGAAGACATAGCAGCCGATTGCAGCTACTGCACACACCAACAACAATGTCACCAAGATGGCCGACACTGTTGTGCTTGAGTGGGCGTGGCTTGGGGAAGTGTCATGGTGGCTCTGCAGAGGATGTGAGGAAAAGACAAGAATCAGTAAAATAAAACCATCTAATCCTCACCACACACGCTTCTGTTTCGCTCTAATCACTATGACAACAGTTACACTTTGCTCCACTGTTGCCATGGAGATGTGATTCTGCTGGGTCATCACGACCAGCTTCATTTTCCCAGAGGATGATAAAAAATTTAATTGATGGATTAAAGCACAAGGATTTCAGTTATTGTGAAGGTCGCACATTGACACAATTCACACTGAAGTTGTTGAATAGGTCCCCATACATTAGAGCTTTTCAATGTTTGTGTATTGCTGGATTCAACTTAAATTATTTATCTGGAAATATCTGTGTAGTCATTTCTGGTGTTCTGCAGCAGAGCTACACCTGTTAGCAAAGTGACATCATATTAAAACCCAAGTTTTTAGGACCATCCATTGAGCCATCTATCCATCCAACCATCCATCTCTTCCGCTTATTCTCATTGGCAGTTCCACATTGGTAACCTCTTCTCCTGAGCAACTCATGCTGGAGATAACAGATGAGCAAACACTAAAACATCACCCACTTAGGAGTTAATTATCTGAAAAGTGGCAACAACATTTTCAGTAACTTGTTAACAAACTGCCTAAACCCTTGTGGCCCATTTTGATAGTTTTCTCACCTTAGCCACCTGCAATGCACAACAAAAGTGATGTCACATCCACTGGCATAAGCATCATTTTGGTGTTGTTTCAGCTGGCTGTGCACCTCTTTATTTTGGTAACCTTGCATGTTGCAAGTATATAATATGTCTGTTTTGCTCTCATTTTTATGACATATTAGTACAGAAGCTCATAGATTCACAGGTTATACAGATGAAGATGCAGGAGTTTGAAAAGATGATAAAATGATTTCTTTGAATCCCTGTTTGGAATCCTTCGATTAAATTCAGTTTTATTTATATAGTGTCAAATCATGACAGCAGTTAACTCAATGTGCATTATGTTGTAAGGTAAAGACCCTACAATAATACAGAGAAAACCTCAACATTCAGACAACCCCCTATGAGCAAGCACTTGGCAATAATGAGAAGTAAAAAAAACCTCTCCTTTTTAACCAAAGAAACCTCCAGCAGAACCAGGCTTACGGAGGGGGTGACGAGAGGAAGGAGGAAGACACAACAAAAGGCATACTGCAGAAGAGAGCCAGACATTAATGACAATGAATAATTAAATGGAGAGTGGTGTATAAACAAGGGGTAAGTATAACCCCACAAGTATAAGCTTTGTCAAAAAGGAAAGTTTTAAGCTTAATCTTTAAAGTAGATAAAAGAGGGTATCATCTGCATACCAATAAAGTCTGCTGGACTGTGTAATTAACCTTAGTGTGTGAAGAAGACTCCCCATTTACTTGAATAAATTGGAGTCTATTAAATAGACTGCAGAACAAGAACAAGAACACACATGAGTCCATTGTCGGAGGCCATAAGAGGCCATAAGATGATCATTTGTAACCTTCACTAAAGCTGTTTCTGTGCTGTGATGAGCTCTGAAACCTGACTGAAACTCTTCAGATAAGCCATTCCTCTGCAGATGATCTGTTAGCTGTTTGACAACTACTTTTTAAAGAATTTTTGAGATAAAAGGAAGGTTGGAGATTGTCTTGTAATTAGAAAAGACTGTTGGGCCAAGTGATGGCTCTTTAAGTAATTATTTAATTACTGCCACCTTGAAGGCCTGTGGTATCTAACATTTTAATAGAGATAGATTGATCATATTTAGGATCGAAGCATTAATTAATGGTAGGACTTCTTTGAGCAGGCTTCTAGGAATGGGGTCTAATAGACAGCTTGATGGTTTGACGAAAGTAATTATTTGAACTTAACTCAGAAAGATCAATTGGAGAGACAGTCTAAATAAATATCAGAAGCACTGAAAAAAATAATATGTCTTTTCACCACTGGAACTCAGAGCAACCAATGCAGCGGGTATAACTGAATTCTTAGTCCTTCTGTGTTGAGCATCAAAGAGATGTAGATTCTCAGTAGAGGGAACTTTATTCCCAACTTAATTTTTTTTCCCCCCTGCTTGCTACAAACAATTTCAAACCCATTTAGCAGTTATTTCTGACCATCAGTAATGCATTACTGTAATCACATTACATTTTTTAAGTAATGCTACAATGTAACAAATTATTGTGCTAAATTAAGTAATTAAACTACAGTTATAATTATGTAATTACTTGCGTTACAAAGGTTCTTCAATTATCTGGATGTCAGGTAGATAGAAAGAAAAAAATCAAACATGTTTTTCTTCCTGGGAACTTTTACTACAATCACCTGATTTCAGTTGCCAGTTATTTATTTCATAACATTTCCAAGAACGCCTACTTATTGTTTTTTTATTACTTTTCTAATTGCTAACACGACTTTTCAACAACAACAGAATAAAACTGTCTTACACACCACAAAAATACATCTAAGTAACACAGAAGTAATAACAGAAGACGAAAAGATGGCTAAGCATTTATTGCCTGTTTTCTCTGAGCTACTTGAAGAGATAGTGGCGATAAGAAAAGTCAAACCATACAGCAAGAAGCATCCCATCATGGGAAACTTTCTGTCAAACAGTGAGGGGATATCCCTTGGCTGAATGCCACAAATGGAGCTGTTGGTAGAGAGGCACCTTCATCCAAAGGCCCCTCTGTCTTTGTTGACCCCGACTTTCCACTACAATGCCGACCTAGTATCTCTGATAGATGTTCCAATGCAGTGGTTTTTCTCATTGAGGTTCTTCAACGCCTCTTCTATACTAAAGGCTTACCAACTTGATCTAGAACATGACGCGGCAGCTAAAACAGATACCATCTTGTGGGAAGTAATCTGTATTATAACTGACTACGTCCTCCATCTCCACAAAGTGGTCATACAGGCTACTGGGACAGCCTTAGGTTCTGGTTGGGTCTCATGGTTCTCCCAGGGCAGGCACTGACTTGGGGTCACCTACCTGAAGACTAAGGAAAAAGTGGAACGGGGGCAACACTATTACCCTGAGCCTTCCATGCCAGTTCTCTGATTAGCATAGTGAGTGTCTCACCAGACCACCCTCCTTGCTATGGAAGTGAGGAAGACATCGTACGTCAGCCAGTTATATAGAAAGACCCTATCCTGTTCTGACAGCAGCATCGCTGAGCCAGCCTATTGGAGTGGCATAATAGCTTCTGATGAGTTCATGTGTCAGGCCTTCCCACATAGTGAGACACTCACCGATGCTAATCAGATAACTGGGGTTATATCCATAACCTCAATTTAACAAGGCTTACACAGTCTTACACAATTTGTTACTTTTGTGAGAAAATATGCAACTTTAGACTTTCTGATGTTTGCAATTGCTCATCTGGAGCCAACATACACGTGTCCAATCAAGAGAATACTCAAACACATAATTGAAGTTATTATGTTTAAAGATGTTTAAAAATGTTTGGCACCCAAAGGCTGAGCACTGGAGGCATGGTTACAGAACAAACAGGTTTTTAATATCTAATTTCAACAAAACTCAGAAAGCACAGATGGAAGAACAAGGACAGATACTGAGAGACAGGACTATAAATACACAGGGAACTGATGAACACAGTGCAGAAAAATCAGGGAAGCACTGAGGTGAGAAGACAAAGACAGGAAGTAAAACAAAAGATATACAATGTGAGCATATACTAAAACAAGGAAGGAAGGAAAAAGCATAGCTAAATAGAGACAAGAAAACTTTGGGGATGGGGAAAAGGTGAACACGGGGTAAAAAGAAAGAGAGTAAATAAATGAAGAGGAACAAACAAACAAAAAAAACAGCACACAGTCCAGCCCTTCATCCTTAATAAAGGATGAATGGAGATGATTCAGCAGGTATTAAAATAACTGTAGAGAGAGTAGCAAATCTATCCAGGTCTAACCATCATGTTGTGGTATCTGTTTGATGTATTTCCACTAAATGCCACAGAGTCTACTAAGACTGTGAGCATGTGAAGATTTATCAGAGTTCATGCTGTTACTCTGGACGGCCCATCGCTCACCATGCACTTATTTCCGCTATGGCAGCATTGCACATAACAACAAACATCAGAAACGACTGCAGGTCAGACTGGGATAACCAAACACTTTGACTCTAATAGACTTACCATATAAAGACTTAAACACCTGTTAGATGAACAACATACAGGATTCAGAAAACCCCTAATTTACCTCTCTATAGAGGACAGTGAGGCCTCTGCTTAAAAAATACCTGATGCTGTTGCACATAATAGTCCGCAAGCATAAAAGAACCCTATTATTTAAAATATCATCAGGTTTAGCCCCTTTATCCCCTTTTTCTTCAATCAATTTTTGCATAATCTGCAGCATTAAAGAAGCATTACGCCATGCAGAAGCTGAACTGAAAGAAAATAACCCGGATCATCTGGGTTACACAACGTTAAGCCTTGTATATGGCCACTGCATTGGTTGCTGCACATGACAAGTGTGCCATAATCATTTATAATGATAATTTAAGCACACCGGACTCGTTGCAGTCTTCTAATGCAGGATAAGTGTCCAAACTAAGGAAAAACAAAACACTGTATCAGTGTCAATACTGTTGCAGCATCTCCATCACTGTCATCTGATAATCTCTAAGCTTCCGCAGCGATAGATCATTGAAGTGATGGTAAAGAAGACCTGCAAACTGGTCATGCTTTGTGTGCCAAGTTACAAAAACCAGCGTGGCAGGTGCCAGCAGTTGTAAAGTTTTTTTGGGCGCACCCCAAAGAGAGAAGCTGATAAAAGAACAGTAGGATCCTGTGTTCAGAGTTTAATTCCTAACTTCATGATACATCAGCTTTTGCTGTACTGATCTTGACCTTACTTCTCAGCACAGGTGTTAGAAAAACTGGGTTTTATTTTATTTTATTTATTCTTGAGGGGTGGGAGTATTTTTTAGTGTGAAGGGTGAAAACTAATGTCCATAGTATAATTAACAGGAAACCAGTGATATGTGAATGGATTTAAATAATTAAACTACACCAGGGAAATGTAGAATTGAACCATCTTCATGTTTTGAATTTTGCACTTTTTAGATGGCCCCTGCACACTGTCGCTGCTGCTGCACAGACACTGTTTGTCCACCCCTGAAAACAGCTTGTTTTAATAAAAAAATGTGGCTGGAGCTTCATTTTGACATTTCACTTGATCTGCTTAAAGCTTGAATCTGTGATTATTCTTCCAACTTTACGAGAAACGTTTCGTCACTCATCCAAGTGACTTCTTCAGTCTCAGCTGACTGCAGGTTTCCCCAATCTTATAAACAGTACATTTGCATAACGACTGAAACCAGCCCACTGAAGGAACAATGGGCTGGGAGGTCAGTTCCTTAATCTTAATTATGCAAATTCTCATGACCATTGATCAACAACCACTGACCAAAACCCACTGATCAAAGACCACTGATCAATGGCCATGAGTACCAGCATAATTAAGATTAAGGAACTGACCTCCCAGCCCATTGTTCCTTCAGTGGGCTGGTTTCAGTCGTTATGCAAATGTACTGTTTATAAGATTGGGGAAACCTGCAGTCAGCTGAGACTGAAGAAGTCACTTGGATGAGTGACGAAACGTTTCTCCCACAAAACGCTACGTCCAGATGAACAGAATCAACTTTTGGAGATAAGGAGATGTTGCAACAGTCTGAAAAGATGAAAGCTTCTGGAAAAAAAAGAAAAGCACTGATTTTTGTGCCCCTGGTTTTTACTTCTCCTCCGGTGCTGACCAGAAGGCTTCGTCTAAGGGTAACACCTGCATGAATACTGCAGTGAGTACTCCCATCCTCAGTGCTGGTATTAATGGTATGGAGCTGTGGGGACGTCACTGTCTGCACATGAAACGAACACTGAAGCGAGCATAAATAGCCCATAGGTTGGGTTTCACACTCATAAACACCCCACAGACTGGCTAACTAACGCTTGATCATTTTCCTCTCATTTTTCATCTCTTTGTTCTGTTAACAGTTCAGCTTTATTTAATTTCACTGTTTACATTTATTTTTAAGTAGTATAAAGCTTATTTACTTAACACTGGTATTGGACTGATACTCATTATTGGCAGATATCTTAGCCCAGTGTTTCTGTATCTTATTTTTTATTTGTGGGGGTCAGGAGGAGTGGTATTCGGTATTCAAAGGCTAGAAAATAAACCTTCTGAATGGAGAATCTATCATCTACACAATGTTGTGCTATAGGTTGTTTGCAGCTTGCAGGTACTTTCAAGCCCATTTTCAGCAGGTTTATTTCCAGAGTTAAGCACCTCTTGGAGTGCATCCTTTACTCAGTTTCTGAAGGCTTCTGTAATAAGTTTTGCAGGACAAATTACGTAAAAACGAGTCTTCAAGTGTTCTCCCACATTACAGAAAACTTTAGATTGTGTCGGTGAATTTTCACTGGTTCAAACAAAAAGCAGCAGGTTTTGTGTATAATGTGAATCTCCTTGTGATCAGGATTTGTAGCTCTGGCAGAAAAAAAGTCTCTAGATTAAAAGCCAATTTATGATATTTGACACTGATCTGCTACTTCTGTGATACTCGAGTGTGGTTAGTTGTTTTTGCCTGACTCAAAGCTGTGATTCAGACTTCAGTAAATGCCTGGTGGTTTCTAAAGTTTCTGAGAATCCAGCGACCTTCTGTAGATGTGCGATAACCTGATGATGCTCAGAGGAGGAGACCATAAAAAACCAGCCTGTTTTCGGTTAATCCCTGAGGCTCCACAGTGTCTGTACTCTTACACTTGGGAATATGCTTAAAATAAAAATGTCTTCTATTCAGCAGATATTTAGGAATCTGCAGCTTTAGCAGTGTTTATGCCAGCAGGCAGTGATGGTTTTAAACCTTTAAAAACACATTTGAATAATTTACTGCCTCAAATTAATTAAATTGTGCCTTTTTTAAAAATTTGTTTTAAAATGTATGACTTGACTCAGCCCTTCTTTTGCACAGCTAGCTCTCATCATGCAGAATTAAAAAACTTAAAACCAGAACCTTTCTCTACCTGAACTCCAGAAAACAGCAGGCCTATAACTGAAGCTCACCTGTATTTCTTAGTGTGGAATAGCTGAATCAGATTTAAAATTTGTGCATAATCCCAGATAATGAGTTAATAAAAGCTGCAGCTCCTCATTAGTTGGGCGCAAACAGGTTGGACCACCCTATAAAACAACTTGTTAGCTAAGTGATGAGGTACTGAACCTGCTTCTTGTTACTAAGGGTGGTATCTTTTTTCAGCTGCCATTCTCAGGCTGCACACGTTTATATTAGCACTATTCACAGGTACTATGTCTTCTATTTTCACCTTGGAGATCATCACTGATCAGAAGTGGTAGCCTATGACACCAGCAATCAGCCACCTACACTGCAGTCTCGAGAGCCCCACCCTGGTGATCCAGTCCAGAGATTCAAATAGACACTACTTGTATTCACTGTTTGCACAAAAAGACATGGCGTGATGGTGAAGTGCAAACTGCGTCCAGGACAGAAACAAGACAACTTTGCCTTTTTGCAAACATCTGCACAGAGAGCATGCTAATGCAAAATTAACCAAAAACAGAGTGATATTAAAGCCGAGAGTATGCAGATCCGAGCACAGCACCCAGAGCCTAATCTTCAAAAGGTAGCAAACTGATGAACAGTCAGGTTGCAGTCTTCGCTTTCTAACTGTTCATGTTTCTATGGTAGAATCACTGTGGTGATTGCTTTGAAGTCTCTTTGGGCTCATTTTCAACTTTGCTTTGTGCTATTGATTTTGTGTTAATTATGAGACAACACATTTCAGATCATTTTATGGAGTAAGGAGAAAGTAGAGTAAGAAATAATGTAAGAAATTACTCTCTTCAGGGAGTAATTAACAAACTGTATTATTTTAAGAAAAGCAATGAGTAATGTGTAATACATTACTTTTTGTTGAGTAATGATAATGACCCTAACACTGGATGTTAATAACTCGCATGATGGCGGGGTGAGGCGATGTCTCATAACAGATTCACACAGTGACTCATGTCACCATTAACAGCTCACATGATTATAGTGAGGCAAAACAACTAAGGGCTTAATACTTGTGACTCTCCATTAGTTGTTTTAGTAGTGAAGAAACATCTCAAATGAGAGGTTAACCAAAAAGAAGTCCAGCTGCCTTCATTTCAAGTGTTTAAGGTGGCCAAAGTTTCAAACAATGTGATTTGTGTGAGCCAAAGTTAAGGCTTCAACAGATCTATGCTGTCAGTTTCAGATCATTTGTTTACTCTGGGATATGCATTATGTCAAAGGAAGGGGATAACAGAAGCCCCACCCACCTGCTGTTCAAACCAGCCATTCAGAAGAAAGTCGACTTAAAGTGAAAACAGGTCCTTTCAGCAGCACTAGGAAACCATATCAACACCCAGTATATGATACATGATGGCTAAGACAATAATCGCAATATTTAAAAAAAAAAGAAAAAAGAAAAAGAAATATCCATATTGTGGTTTGAATACACATTAAAATAATATCATAAAATAAAGGGAGATGTGTTGCAGAGAGCTGGTATGACAGAGGAGCATGTTAGGGATAAGGTCAAACGGAGGAATGTGATCTGCTGTGGTGACCCTTGAAGGGTTAATAGAAGAAGAAGAAGAGACAAGCTGAAACAGCTCGTTTTAGACAGACAGTGAACTGAAGGGCTGCACTAAGACCCACCATAAGATGAATAAAAATTTAAACTTTAAATCATCCCAAGCTATTCTATTAGAGCCCAAGAACAGAAATCTGGCTCTTGAAAAGAACATATTCACTCCCCTTTCTTAGCCGTGCGTCTTGTTTTTCCTGTAGTTCCTTCCTTGTATTTCTACGTTCTTGCTTTCCAACATATTTCCTGTGTCTGCCTTTGTTTTCGTGCGCATTCTGTCTCCCTATTGTCTCCTTGTTTTGCCTCCAGCAAATCAGAACAATGTTACCTTAAAGGGAGAAGAGCTAAACCAACTTGCTTCAGACAGAGGACAAACTGAACGGCTGCACCAAGGCCCAGCGTAAGATAAACGAGGATTATTTGAACTGCAATCACAGTTACTCTTGTAAAGTCCAAGAACCAAACTATGGAACTGGAAATTTGCCTAATAGGTTGACTTTAATCTGTTCCATTTTTTTCACTGTCAAAGTTCAGCACATGAGAAAGATCTGAGATGAGAGAGTGTGAAACCACCTCAGCCCACAGTCAGTATGTGGAGAAGTGGATTTAAACTGAGCACTGTGGATTTTGGGTGATTAAATAGCTGTTATTTTTCCAGAGGTTCCATCAAATGATTCTATTGTGACCTAGTCGTCATAATTTGAGTCCAACATCATGAATATTGATCAGAGCTCTGATGTTATCTGAAAGAAAATGCAGCAGATTGAATCTTCATTTCCTGGAACCTGTTCCAAGAAACTGAACACAGCCATCTGCTCTCTGCCACTACCCCCTCAGCAACAACACAGGGTAGCCTATCAGGAGGCGCTGCACAACAGAGGGGGAGGCTCGTGGTGGTGCCTCCTGGTGGCTATGGTTAGAACTGCAGTGCTTCTCGATACAGCAAACACCTCATCTCACTGTTAACAAGCGATAGAGATAAAAACAGTTTCTACTGTACAGCAAAATGTTGCTTTACATTCTGAGAGCAGGAGGATTTAGCACTTCTGCTGTTAAACTGGGCCTATTGTGCCTCCCTGTATTTTCATATATATACTGTTACCATGATGAATGCTCACATTGTCCACAGTTTCAAGGATGTTCTCATGTCAAACACAAGGCCATAGTGGTGGTGATGTTAGAGTCAAGTGACTGTGTTGTATAGTAGTATATTAGTATAGTACTAAATACTATAGTATAGTACAGTAGTCTTGTGTACCTTTCATAAAAACATACCATTTATTCTAACTTCTTAAAAGGAATTTTAAAAAAAAGCCAAAAATAAAACAGTCATCAGAAATGGTCTCAGTGGAAAAGTGGCAAGAGGAAGGGAAACAGGGAAGAAAGTCTCAGGTATGCAAAATTACACAAGAACTAAACTGGGCGACAGCCAACAGGACTCATGTTCCAAGTTATGCAAAGCTGTCCTGGAGACAGTCAAGCACTGAGTGGTAGGATGTAAAATGGAAGGTGGGACCATGTACAGTGGTCCCTCGTTTATCGCGGGAGTTACATTCTAAAAATAACCTGCGATAAGTGAAATCCACGAAGTAGCCAGCTTTATTTTTTACAATTATTATAGATGTTTTAAGGCTGTAAAACCCCTCACTACACACTTTATAAACTTTTCTCAGACATGGATGAACATTTTCTTCTTCATTTTCTTCTTCTAACTTCTACCTTCTTTTAGCATGTCCAGAAGTCCAACTTTTTGTGTACACTGAAAGGCACAACGAATTGGCTGGTAGAGTGTACAGAAACATCTGTACCACACAAATTCTCAACTTCCACAACACCACTAAAGGTGGTTGACATTAACAGGGATAAGGTCCTGTGGGAATTCAAGTTCTAGGCAGACAAGCAGCTGCTGGCCAACCAGACATAGTGATGGTTAATGAGGAGCAGAAGACTGGAGCGGACAGCAATATCAGGGAAGGAGCACAAGAAAATAAAGAAGTGGCTGAAGGAACAACTGGAGCAGATGTGGAAGGTAAAGTGGTCCCAAGTGGTAATAGGAGCATTAGTAGTTTGGGGGCTATAATCCCCAAAATGGAAGAGTGGCTCCAGCCCAGCATCAGAGGTCTCTTTCCAGAAGAGCGCAGTCCCAGGAAAAGCCAAGATACCTGAACCCTCAAACTCTCAGACGTCTGGGAGAGGACCCGGACTTCATTCCACACATACCACACACACACACGAGAGGGACGAAGTTTAATTTAACCTCGTCCAAAATCTTTCACACTCAAATGATATTTTCAGTTCTAAGACCTAAACAATCTTAGCATGTTTAAGCTAAGATTTTAAGGATGCTACCATCTACTCACACTTATTCCATCAACTGCACAGCACCCCAACTTGAAACAGTCGTGCTTAATTTTCTGAAAGGAAAACTGTCTCAGGTATTTAACCCCTAGTGCAGAGGTCAGCAACCCTTGGCATGCTGCTCACGAGCCCCTCAGCTGGGGCTCCCCTCAGCTTTGAAGAAAAAAAAAAGATAAATTCTATGAAACTATATGAAAAAACCCCACTAAGATTACATCCATCATCCCCATTTTAGGGGCTAAATAGGTTGTTTCGATGCTGAAGGTTCTGACACTGCCCTGGTACGTTGGAAGGTGATCTTGAAAGTCACTGACCTGAAAGTCATTCACACACTCTGTAATTATGTGAGTCATAAAAGGTCACATCAGCCAAGGTGTGAATCCTTTGAAGTCTTTTGAAAAGCCGAAGGAAAAATCCAAAGTACCATAGACTTTTTGTCCTGACAACCAGAGAAGTTTTTTAATTGCCTCCTTAAAAAAGCTTTGTGATTAAAGTTTTTAATTTGGCACCTGATTTTCATCTAGTAGTTAATTCAGTTTTAGTGTTGTGAAGGAAATACGTTTATATGTATATTTTTGTTTAGTTTAATTAAACAAAAGCTGATGACTTATTAGTCCTCGCTTACTCCTCACTTTGCATCAAATACAGCTCTTGCTGTATACAGTTCCCTGTGTGGGTTTAGTTTGAGAAGACAAGTTAAATCAACAGCGTAGTTTGTTCTAGCCACCCTAAAGATGACAAACAGAGTAACGTTAGCTTGACATTTTCACCATACGATATTTTACAAAATCCTACCCCTTTTCACAAATGTTGGCATGTTTATGAAATTGAAGCAGATTTTTTGGCATTGTGTGGAAAGCTGAAGTCATGCTGGTACATGACGTTGTAAACCACATTTACATGTGACACATGCCTGTTCACAAGTGTGCAGGCGTGCAGAGCAGCTGATGCTGCAGGCGTCAGCTGTTCTGCATTAAATCATCGTCACTCACCGGTGGGGGAGGGGCTGTCAGCGGGGCCTCGATGATGTGGATGATCCCGTTTACAGCAGGAATGTCCCAGTCCAGCAGCAACCGCTTGTTCACTAGTTTAGAGGCCTGAGGGATCAAAAAATCAACCACAATAAACATGGCAGCATATTTTAAGTTCAATTGTTTAGCTATAAGAATGTCAATGCTTTTAAGCTGATGTATACTAAAAAAACACATCCATCCGTGGTGGGGGGGGTCTTTCTGTTATTAAAAGAAGAAAGAAGAAGAAATTATGTAGAGAAAACTGCTTAAACAAACTAACACGTCGACTACGAGGCCTGCATAGTAGAATGTCTCCAATCTCCGCCTTCAACGAGCAGGGTAGCGACAGCTAAAGTGATGGTGGAGAAGACGGCCTTTATATAAGTGTCTAATATGCTAATAATCTTTACTCCAGAACGTGATGAACCACCAGTATGCTGAATACACATCGCACATTAGTGGCTAGCTTCTAGTTAAGCTCCCACCCAGAGGGAAATTAACAAGCTGGCTATGTACTGGAGGAGATACAACATATATGAACTCACTATGCAATGAGTTAAAGTAATTCACCACATTTTTCAATTAAGAAGTAATTTGTAATGTTAGTTTGTAAAAAAGGTAAGTTGTTTAAGTACCTTTGTGTCACCAAAAATAAAACACTCCTTTGCTTCCACATGTTCCCTCAGTGTGTTGACTTTATCTCACTGCATAGTGAACTTTGTAGCATCTCCTCCATCACATAAGCAGCAGCAGCAAGCTTGTTCATTCCAGTGAGAGTAAGAATGAACAAGCACAGTGAGAGGTTTAGCCAAAAGCAGCTGTGGTTACGGAGCTATAAAATCAGCATCATTCTCTACCACAACACGTCTGGCACACCACCAGAGTTTGTGGAGCTGTGCTTACTTGGCTGTACTTCAAAATGCAAAGGAAAACTTTGAAAGACATTTATTATCACTCCCGACACAAAATAACATGAACACTTCCGCTTCCACAGCCAGCCTCCATCTCGCTGGCTGACCTGAGTGAACATAAACCGCAGGACTGGATACGATCCACAAATGTAGTTTGGTTTCAAGCTGTCAGAAGGAGACAAAAACACTCCAACTGTGTTTGTGATTTTCTTGTGTGTGATTTTTTTTCTTGTGCCAAAACAAAAGGAACAGGGATATAAAACAGTAAGTTATCTGAAAAAGTACATAACTGATCATACTTAATCTGAGCACTCCTTAGATCGTAATGCATTAAACGTAATACTGCAATGATGTAAATGTACAATAGATTACACACTGTCTGCACAATATAGCAAACGTGTGGAAAATAAATACAAAGAGGTGTTTAATTTTTGTGACTTACGGGTTCTCTCATCAGCTCTTTCTCTCAGTAACTGTATCTGATTACTTTTCAAAAGTAGTAATGCTATTTTTTCATATTTTGTATTGGATTTTCACCATGTTGATATTAAACCAGTGTTAATTTAGTTTATCAATAATTTTTGTCAGCAAATGATATTTTGTCAACTAAAACTGGAGGAACTCTGTGTGTCTTTGTGTGTGTCCTCTGACCTCATTGTTGCCGTGAGTAACAGTGAGGTTGAACCCGAGCCTCGATGTGATGACCGTCTGGTGCTTCAGCTCCTTAAATGGCCGTCTGCTGTGATTGGCTGAGATGTGATACTCCAGGTCTCTTCCAGACAAAGACTACACCAACAAAACAGAAACTGAGTTCACTGACAGCTTTTACACAACTCACTGCCATTTAATACATTTAATAACAAACAATTAAAAGTTGATTCTCTCAATTATTTAGACTAATATCAATACGGCAACAAATGCTTTTAATTTCCTTACGGTTTTAACTCAGAGTAAAAACATGGTGAATAAAACAAATGCTTTCAAATACTACTCTCAAAGTTTCACAAATGAAATTGGTTAAAGAGCAAATGGCATTTTCTAAATATCATTCAGGAATGTAGGCTACATACGTAAACCCAATCTACCTCAAACAGAAAACAGGATAATATAAATCACTAGTGTGTTTTACTAGTTTGTAGTCACTGTGTGATGGAGGTCCACAGGGTTCAAGCTGTGGGACGTTTATGTTTTTATTAATTTTTGTATTAGTTTCTTTGAAATGCCCTGTCTAGATTTTTATTTGTTGTGTAAAAGCTTTTTTTAAATTATACTTTACTAGATTATTACAGTTATATAGATTAACTGTAAAAGTTTAGCATAAAAAATTTCTAACTTGCTTATATTTGACAGCCCTAATTAATCTAAGAAATAATAAGCATTTACTGAAGCGTTGGGCTATTTATTTCACCTGATTTGGAGCAAAGCCGGCGTTATGAGGGACAAACAGCGTGACTTCAGCCTCCCTGTGAGAAAGAAACTCGACAAGTTGTCTGCCCTCCGAGGACGAATCGCTGTACTCCAACAACATCTGCAAAGAGAAAGGACAGTGACTTTTTTCAATTTGTCCTTCTTCTTTTGGCGGATCATCTGCCTCCATTTCACCCTATCTCTAGCATCCTCACCACCAACCATGTCCTCCTTCACTACATCCATGAATCTTCTTTAAGTTCTTCTCGTTTCCTCCTGTCTGGCGACTCCATCTTCAACATCATTTGTCCAGTATACCCACTATGACTCTTCTGCAAATGTCCAAACCATCTCAACCTTGTCTAGCTAACTTTGTCTCTAAACTGCTCGGCCTAAGCTGTCCCTCTGATGTGCTTGTTTCTAATCTTGTCCATTCTTGTCACTCTGAGTGAAAATCTTACCATTTTCAGCTCTGCCTCTAGACAGGAGGTCCAGCTGGACCTCTTCTCTTTTTGTCAGTGCTGTGATGTATGTTTGTCTCCAGACCATACATCACAGCAAATCTCACTACCATCTTGCAGGCCTTCCCATTCTGTCACAAATCACTCCTGACACTTGTCTCCACAATGCCTCTCTTATACACTGCTTGAGATGGTCAACCCTGTGTTTAAACTGATCTACCTTCAACTCCTTGCAGCTTCACTGCTACCCCTGTCTCCCTGTCATTCACACACATGTATTCTGTCTTCCTTCTACTGACTGATTCTTCTCCCTCCACCTCTCCAGGCTCTCCACCTGCTCCCTACTCTGACTACAGATCACAGTGTCGTCTGCAAACATTATAGTCCCAGGTGACTCCTGCCTGACTCCATCTGTCATATTGTCCATCACCACTGTAAATAAGAAGGGGCTGATCCCCAATGTAATCCTACCCCCACCTTGACCCCATTTCACCCTACTGCACACCTCACCACCGTCTCTCTTTCCTCATATATGTTTTTTTAATATATAAAACAAAAAATTGGTAAAATGTAACCAGTCATTTTCTATGAACTCTTAAAAAGTATAAGCAGATAACTGCATAAATTACATGTCATAAAAGTGACATGCTCAGAGTTAACTATTTTACAAATAGTGTTGTGAACTCTGAGTAATAGTAGGTTTTCCTGGGGTGAATCATTCAGAAATCTCTGGTGCTAACTCCATTTACTTAATGTTTTATATTTTCAACTGAAAAGTTTGTTTTTATTCATCAAAATTAATCAAAAGGCTTACTTGTGGTTCCTTAAAGCAGAATAGGAGGCAGAGCTTTCAGCTTTCAGGCTTGCCTGCTTTAAGATTAGGCTTAAAACTTTCCTTTCTTATGAAGCTTATAGTTAGGACTGGATCACGTGACCCTTAATTATGCTGCTATATGCTCACACTGCGGTGGGACTTTACCTCTGAGCTCATCGCAGCAGATGGCTGCTCCCTCCTGAGCTTGGTTCTGCTGGAGGCGTCTGTTAAAAAGGGAGTTCTTCATTCCCACCATTGCCAAGTACTGCTTTCAAAGGGTTTGTGTGATTATTGTATTTTTTCTCTAATATCACTGGATCTTTACCTTACAATATAAAGCTGTTGTTGTGAACTGCTGCTATAGAAATAAAGTTAAATTGAAATGAATCTTGGTATTACTGAAGCCCGAAAACTAGTCGAATCCAACATTGCTATGGAAATGGCCATGAAAATTACATTCATTACCCCCTGGAGGCCCTTGATCCTTTGTGTTATAAATTTTCTGCCAGAAGACGCCACACTCCCCACTTGTGTTGTAAACAGAAAAAGACAAATTCTTTGTTGATGAAAAGGTTAAAGGGCGAATGGGACGCAAGAGATGACAGGACTTGAAACTGAAGGAAGCCAAAAGAGTAGAAAAGGCAGTGGTCAGGTTTTGTGTTGTGAGCAGAAACCAGCTTTAACCAAAAATAAAATAAATATATATATAAACAACTTTATAAATATATTCTAAGCTTTAACTTTTGACAGTTTCTCTGTAATTACAAGACCGGAGGAGATCTGTAGCTTTGTGGAGCTCCACATTCCTGAACTGAATCCTCCTACATCTTTTTTTGAGGCGGATCAGTTGACACTGAGCCTCTGTGCTGATCAGCTGGAAGCAGCTGCCTTTTCTTCTCATTAACTGGACTTCTTCCAGAGCTCGTTATCTTAAGTAGGTGATACCTCTATTTTCTTAAAGTCTCACAGTCCTTTAGAAAACTACTAAATGTTTTTTTGTTTCACTTGTTAGGAAAATATTCACAACGGTAAGTTTAACAGAAGGAATTTATGAGTAAGGTCTATGAACCAGAATTTAATGTCTCTTTATTTTTAGTTTGAAAAGGTGCCTGGGTCTTATCCAGGTGGCTTTCAGCATGGAGTAATTTCCTTTCTGTCTGTAGACAAAGGGACATCTCAGAACAGAACAGTAGTTAACTTTAATACAGTTCAGTCAGGTACAACAACACAACCTGTCGAGAGAGGTGGGACTGAAATAGACTGAAGCCCCCCCGTCTTATCTCTCATTACACCTGAGAGAGGGTAAAAGGACTCATAATCCAGCCTTTTATGTCTAAAGTGATACAGATTTCCTTAAACTATGTTTAAATCTAACAAAAATATTATCAAAAATAGTTAAATGAGAATATAATCATTAGAATTAAATGTTTCTAATACCTGAGCCCTAACCTCTTACTGTGATGTATGCGTGCGTGTGTGTGTGTGTGTACTGTGCTATGCTGTGATTTTTTGTGCCAATGAAGAATGTAAACATTGCACAGCCCAGATCTTGTCTGAAGGAGAAGCTGCCTTTAGTGATTTGTCAGATTGACTAAGCAAATATTCATAGAATGTCTGACTTTAACATGTATGATTTAATAAAAGAAGTAATGAAAATCATGATGAAATGGATAGTCGTGAGATTGAGCTGATGAAAAATCCTGTTGAAGTAAAATAGCATAAACTGAATGAGACATGAATGAAAATATATTCATGTGTGATGGAGTTAATGATACATCATGTTAAAGCACAACATAGAAAATAAGGAAATGTGGTTTTAATGTTGCTTTGAATCATGTATGCGTAAGGTCACGGAGAGAGAGAGGGAGAGAGGCAACATGGGATGAGTTAAAATATGGTGATATAAATGTCATAGTTGTATGATATGGTCATCAAAGTGAGGGAGGAGAGAGAGGAGTATAAAAGAGGGCTCAGAGGAACATTTGGGGTTGTTCTTCTCTTTGTCTCCTGTGAGATTAGCAGAACAGAAGATCAGATCTAAGATTTCACAGTTGGGAATTTCACTGTTTTCCTGTGGATTATAACTTTGAGAACATTTAGGTTTATGCTGTTTTCCTGGGGGATGGAATTTCCAGGGGATGCTGCTTTCCTATTGGATTATATCAACATGGAACAGAGATAACTGTGCTATGGTCAAGGCGTGCCCATTCCCTCTGACCTCTCAGATTCAGAATTAGAAATCAGCATTAGCTCAGAGTAGGTTAATTAGATAAATATAATTAAAGTGATTCAAATGTGTGATCATTATCATTTGATTTGGCTTTTGCTTTGCTCCTACTAAATTGCTTTAATGAAATATCCTGCATTAAAAACATCTACATTGTGGACATTAACTTTGTAACCTGTGGTGAAACAGTAAAGGTGAAAACCTGTGTATTATTACACATTATCAACATCACTCAAAGGGTCTTACAAGTGACTCTAGCCTTAAAAATGAACAGATCCTTGGGACCAAGTTTAGTTTAGTTACCAAGTGCACAGATTTAGGGAAGAGCTGCTGATAACAGGTGTGAGGCAGGATCGACATCTAGAGGGTTGAGGAGCTGCTAGAGCTGGGAGAGTCTTCTCCCTGGCTCCATCTAAGCTCTTTCCTGTACTGTATGAACTGTGTTGGGGGTGGCTGGTTGAAATTCAAAAGACGGAAAAGCAAAAACAAAAGGTGAAAAAATAAATAAATAAATAAGGACCAAATTTTATCTGATAATTAAATGTATTTGATTTAATCCTGTAAAGCCTGAACCATGAAAAATTATTTCCCAGAAAATTATTATTTTTTTAACTGGAGTGTTCATTGAACCTTCTGACAGTTAAAACAATTTATTGCTCATAGTTTATCTTAAACAAAAACATAAGGTAGGGTTAACGTTAAAGCAATAATACTTCTGAGGTGCCAGAAACACTTAGTGTTACAGGGTTAAAGTTCGAGTTGCTAAACTTAGTGCTTAAAATATGAAAATGTTCAATTTGGCCACCTCTCCCTCATCAGAGGAACACAGCTCAAGTTTTTTCCTTCTGTGACACAAACCACACAATTTTCAACCAACGTTATTTTTTCATAACTGAGCTGAATATATTTCCTGTCACATGATTTTTTAATGTGTTTAAACTGAGGTTTGATTTGTTAGGTGTTCCCTTTGATGTCTATAGATCTATTAAAGCTCTATAGACATCATTAAATGATGAATTCAGATTAGTTTTTATTGATCCTGAACTCTTTTAAAAATAGAAATGAAAAAGATTTAATCATGCCAGCACTGCAGCTTGAGACAGTTGACTGGTGACTCACTTTTGTCTCGTTTGAAATGTGCTGAAAGTTTTTTTTTGTCTTCATTACTGAATGACAGTGGGCCCTGAGTTGTCACAGAAACTCTGCTTTCCACCGATAGCTGCCAGGTCTGAAGCAGCGCCCCGTGTGCTTTTCAGAGCTGCAGACTGATCAAGTAGCACGCTGTTAGTGGAGTCATTTTAGCAGGGCCACTCCTGGGGCTCTGATTAGAGGCACTTTGGCTCGTTCTGTACCTCCTGATTACTCCCGCTGCCATGCCTCCACTGATTTTAGTTTAGGCGCCATCTTCCTGTGTCGTTTTCCATCTTTGTGGAGACTCACAATCAATGTTTGCAGTTACTCTGGCTGCTCTTTTCCACGTGGACCCACAATACAGACAGTAGCAGCTTACAACTACAAAACTGAGCCAGTTTCAAAGATAGATTTTGAGATCATGATTGCTAAAAAGGGGCTATGGCACAATTAACAATGGCTACATTTTAGGTGTTTATGTTTGTTGTAAAGAGGAGGGAAATCATAACAAAAACTTTAAGACCCTAAAAAAATTTGATGTATAGAGGGGAATCGCCCCTTTATTGGGCGATAAACATCAGCTAAGGCGACATTAGTCAACAGAAAATAACATTTTTATTCGTGATTATGGTTTGTGGGTCTGTAGCTAGCTGATTAATAGTTTACTAGAAACTTTTAACTTTTTTCCTTCTTTTTCTTTAACATGAAGAGACCTCCAGAAGAAGCAGGCTCAGGGAGGGACAGGCATCTAATGGGTAGCAGCTGGGGGATGGGAGCAAAGAGGAGACAAGAGGAATAGAGAGACTCCAACAGCCTGAACCTACAGCTAAAGCTATAACTAAGAGGTGGGTCTGGGTCAGTGATTCAACTTCATCAGACAGCTTGAAGGCTAATCTTCAAACAAGAGAGAGCGTCCATCTCCTCAACCCCAAATGGGATTCAGTGTTACCTTGTTGTTTTAGCTGACATGCTCACCTTGTAAAAGATGGAGAAGTTGCTGTACGTTGCGAGGATGCTGGTCAGGACGCCGTTACAGAAGTCTCCATTTCCAACGTAATCAGGAGGGCACGCACACGAGACATCTGCACACACAAACGCATTAATATTAGCAGGATTGTTTGGCATCCTTGATATTTTGTGCTACACCATGTGACCTTCTGTTTGCAAGTTTGTTGTGTTTCAGTTGATTTTTACTGGGTCCTGTTCCAGAAAACTGTTTTTTACAAACAGTGAGCCGAACGTTCAATCAGCTCTGAGTATGTTCACCTTGAGTTAAGCATGTACATGAGCCATCATCAATGAAGTGCTGATGCCATGACTCAAGGTCAACAAACTCCAGCCCAGGACTCAGGATGAATGTTTTCCGCAGCTGTGCTTTATGCTTTTTACCTCATTATCTGCTGTTTTATAAATCATTGAAGATAGCATGACTCACAGAGCCACAGCATTAAAGGCCAATGCAAAGTAAACAACACATTAAAGTGGGAGCACTGATCAGGGAGGACCTGCTTTTGTCCACACACACACACACACTCACCTCTGAGCCTGTAGCAGTAGGCATCATACTTGCTGCTCTGGTCCATGGGTTCTTTGTACATAACCAAACCCACGTGGTTTTCTCCACACCAGACAGAGGGGTAGCGGGTCGGGTATCCCACCTTCCCCCCGTCCATCCAGCCAGCCACACACAGATGCATCCCGAGCTGTCAGAGCCAGGGGAAAAAAAGTCTGTTTATCTAATAAGATAAAGCTTGATTTACACTTCTGCCTTGAACTAAACTAAACTAAAATCTCCTGAAGTGACTGGTAATATCTTAAATGTCAAAAGAAAACTGGAAACTGACATCCTGCTTGTGTTTTTAAGCTTGTGATTAATCTAACGTTCTTCCTGCTGTCTGGAAAGCAGTTAAAGGGCACCTTGGCTTGTGGGGTAAAAGTCCAGAAAGTTCCCTCCTCTGTCTTTTTCCTAAGCACTTTACCTTGATGGAAACTGTCATGAGGTCGGGTGAAAGTGTGAAGGAGGACTTTGACTTGCCGCTGACATGAGTCTGCTGCGTTAAAACTACAACATCCTGAAGATGGACTACAAAAAGCACTTCTTAACACCCCATGTGTCCATAACATGTTATTTCATACAATAGGTAAAAAAAAAAAATCTTTTCAAAGTTGAAATTTTAAAGAAAAAAAGCAAATGCAGCTTATAAAATGCAATGATATGATGTCAGTGTCAGGAAATGCAGGAGTAGAGATCCAAATGCACAACTCCAAGACTCCAGCTTTGCAATATTTCGAACAACAGTTAATAATACCATAAAACCCCCAGACAGTCACTCTGGCCTTAGCTGCTCATCGTGTCAGCTCATATTTTCTCTTCCTGCTAGAGATATGATCAATCAAAAGCTGGACTTACAGCTTTTGTTAATGTTTTCTGTGACTGAAGCCAAGTTATTAATAATCCTAAAGGCTGGAAACACAGCAATCCTTACAATGAACACACAACTAATGCAAGGTTGAAGTATACTGAACCTTTAACTCGGTTTTATCTTTATTTATTCTTAAAATTTAAATAAATCACACAAAGCAGCAACTTCATAAGGTCCCACAAAGGCGCAACGTTCACCTGTGGATTTGATGTAAGTTTCTTTTTCCTAGTGTGTCTCTTTTGAACTGTGCGGCATCTTTCCTGAGTATCTGGAGAATTCAACCACTCCCATTATGGCAGATACTTCCTGGTCACTTCACTCAGTTAGGGGGCCTTCCAAAATAAAACAGACTATCCGACCACAGCCATGGACAACATCTGCCATCTGTTAACGCCTCACAGTTACCCTGCACTGCTCATAGTTCAGGTTCCAATACAGGTGAAGTGATGAAGCTTTTCTATTGGCCGTGCAGGTGGTTTATACAGTGTGCCATTCAGTGTTAAAAAACTGCAGCACCTGCAAGAGCTCCTGAAAAATGTGGCACGTTGCTCAATGAGTTTGAGAGTGCTGCACAGGACATGACATTTTTGTTTTCACTAACAGAGGTTTGAGTTTGCTGCTTTTCTTGAAAACTGTTGAACTGTTGCATCCCCGTCAGCGTAACTCACTTTGCAGTGGGCGTGTCTTTATAATGAAGACAGAATCTGTAGAAAAACCCTGCTAGTGCAGGTTGTTCTCAGTTCAGCTCACAAAACTTTTCTTTTCCTTTTTTCTCATAGGTATACCACATATTTGACTGAGGTGTATCAACCTGTTTGATGTTTCTATGTAAACCCTTTCAGTAGGTAGGTTTACCTGCTGTGCGTCTCCCAGCTGTTTAACGGTAGCCAACGTGGCGCCCTCAGCCTTGCACCCGGCGTCGGCCTGACTGAAGTTCATCTCGTACCTCCCCTTTGGAGAGCGCAGGTGGAAGATTCCGGCGCTGTTTTCTGAAGCACGACAATCATGTTAACTCTCCCTCAGATTTCTGCACCGTTCTCTACAACAAATATCAACTCTACGAGTGAAAAACACGGATTTGCTCAGACGCTGAACAAATCAAAGGGACATTCACCCCCAGATTCAGTAGAAACATTTGCTTTTCTTTTAATATAATGTAATTACTTGGTTTTTAAGTTGTGATGAGTAAAGCACGAAACAATTAAACATTACATAACCTTGGGACCAATTTTTTTCTTCTAGAAAAAAATTCTTCTAGAAAAAACTTGTTTATGTTCCTGTGACAAGAAGTTCAAATGACAGAAATGGTTTATCAAGACCTTTACTGCCTCTGAGCAAACAGAGTAAAATCTCATCTCACAGGCTTAAACAAATGGTGTCTAGTGTGCGTATTATCTTTGTGGACTGCTTAGTCTTTTTCACACAGTGAATGATACAACAGCTCTAACAACTTCAGCTCCTTGTACCAACAATGATCATTTCCATGTCCAGAAGGGATTTTTTGCTGGCTTTCGTGAAGTAACAGGCGGCTGTGCGGTTCTTGAGAAACACCTGGTTGAGGTTTTTGGTTTGTTGGAACTGTGACATCAACATAGCATAACAACTTACAGAGAATGCCTGATTAGGAGCTGTGTGACGAGCCGAACCAACATTAAAATGTATCGCACTCCAGCAGGTTTGACGTCATTTTTGCTATGCACTGCGTTTCACAAGCATGGCAACGGCTATCATTCTGAACTCAGTGCAGCAAGATTTCAAAGTCAGCAACATCCCCCTCCCTGGACTGTAACGTTTCTTTTATTTCAAATTTATGGATGTGGACAGTGAAAAGAAAACAGATTTTTCAAGGTTTGAGGATTTTTGTTTAGAAAACAGGTCATGATTTCTGGAAAGAGACATGAGGGCAGATTTCTCTACAGCTGATTTCACTACAGACCTGAAGAAAATGCGTACATTTCATTTTTGAAAGAAAATCCTTTTCTCTGGTTGGTGGCAGGTGCTTATATCCCACAAACTTCATTAAAAGGGTAACTCTGAACGCATCATTTATTGTGAATTCCTAATTATCTGTATACCCTGATTAATGAAGATCAGGTTAGAAGTAATAACAGCCTTTAAGCCTTTAATGAGCTCCATGTTTAACAAGCCTTAACGAGCTCCAGATCCTAACGAGCTCAACTCAGAGCTGACGTTTGTTTACCAGCCCCAGAAAAATAAATAAATAAACAAATAAAAGTCCTCTATAATAAACAATGCTAGCCATAATGTCACCATGGAAACATAGATGCTACAAAGGTCATCTGCTTTAGAATCAGTCTGATTACCATAGAAACTGCAATAGAGTAGGACTGGGAGCCAACATGGCTCCCACTCAGCAGATGTGACACGTGGCTACACTGCAGTTCATGGCTTCACTGCATTCACATGTCTTACCGTGGTAATGCAGGTCCTTACAGGATGCCACAGGGTCACAGCCTCCGTTGTCTTCCAAGCACCGGTCAACAGGGGGCACCAACTTCTCCAAACACTGGACTCCATTACCTACGTACCCCGGCAAGCACTCGCACTCACGTTCATTCTACAAGAACCAGATTAGAGTGATCAGCTTACAGGAGGATGTCATGTTATGTTCATATTCAGGGATATTTTAAGAGGGAGACTCGAAAAACTATTAAAAACAGTAACGGCAAAGATGCTGCTTGTCCCACCCCTGGCTCCAAAGAGCCAATCAGGAGCTTCGGAACAACTGGGAAACCAAACATGATTATGTGCAACAATTTCAAACTACGTGTTAGTGAGCTTACAGCTCTACTCATGATTGCAATATCAAGATTGTGTATTCTTTAATTTACTGTATCCATAATGTGATGTAGCATGGGATTGGATTGTGCTACCACTCTAGATTTAACCTTGAGCAAAGCTGTAAATTTGTGTAATTTTGTGTATGTGCAGTAAAATAATAACTTTTGAGCCTTGAGGTGAGATGTATTTCTGTAACTGCTTTTGGGGGAATTTTTTAAAATCATATTTTTACTTTATTCAGAGACACATAATCAAACACTTAATAACCATTATGTTTATAACACTCATATCTGACAGAGTCTCAGGCACCACCCAGAAGCTGCTGAATATGCACTTAAAAGGACTTTGATTTCACTGTTGCGTGTTTGAAAATGTGATACAATCTCTTGACTGAAAAATGAATTCATGCATTCATGCTTTTATGAATGCCTCACAACATTGGGGCATGCTCCTAATGAGACAACGGATGGTGTGCTGGGGTATCTCCTCCAAGGTCTGGACCAGGGCAACACTGAGCTCCTGAAGAGTGTGAGGTGCATCCTGGAGGTGTGGGATGGATTAAAAAAAATTGTCCCAGAGGTGTTGTACTGGATTAGTTGTACTATTTAGGTCAGGCGAGCATGGGGGGCAATTAATGGTATCAATTTCTTCATTCTCCAGGGACTGCCTGTATACTGTTGCCACATGAGGCCAGGCATTGTTGTGTACCTAAGGAGCCGAGGGCCTACTCCGCTATCGTAGGGTCTAACAATGACTCCAAGGATTGCATCTCAATACCAAATGGCAGTCAGGGTGCTGTTGCCTAGCTTGCAGAGGTCTATGCCTCTCTATCACTGACCCACCACCAAACTAGTCATGGTGGCAAACAAGATAGACGAGCTAACAGTGACAGCCTGGAGTCAAAGGGAATATCAGGAGTGTAGCATGATGTACATGATGTCTGGAATC
>VUQG01019395.1:9341-32069 GCA_015106755.1 Etia nguti | reverse complement strand
CGGCTGACCTCTGTATATTTTATTTTATATATATATATATATATATATATATTTGTGTGTGTGCGTATATACATACATATAAAATAAAATATACAGAGGTCAGCCGTTGGATATTGTGCAAAAGAAATGGCATATATGTACATATATATATATAAATATATATATATATATATACATATATATATATATATATATATATATATATATATATATATATATATATATATATATATATATATATATATATATATATATATATATATATTTTTTTTTTTTTTTATTTTTTTTTTTTGGTATACATATTCAGTAATGTGCATACATTCTTATATTTGTACAATTCTCATATTCCTGTTCTTATATTTTTCTTTGTTTCTTATGTTTCTGTATTCTGTACACCTTTGTTGCTTGTGAAGCTTGCACACAAGAATTTCACTCACATTTGCTGTACCAGCGTACCAGTAATATGATGTGACAATAAAAGTGATTTGATTTGTTTTGATTTGACATTGTTTCCTGGACAGAGCCACTGATTGATCTGCATGACTGTTAGCCATTTTATGTGACTGCTGTCCAAATGATATGCACAACTTTGCAGATTCCAACCGTAAATGATAGAGAGCTCGCTCTAGACCAGGGGTGGGGCCATTAATTTTCCCAAGGTCCCACAATCATCGTCTAATTGTAACATCTACTCTTACTGGTAATTATAGGACACTCTGGGTAATGAGCTACCGGAACTTTTTCTGTAATTTTACACATTTATTTATTTTAATTTAAGCACAAAAAGGCGTGCTGACAGATTTTTTAATCAAAAGGATGTCTTCATGATGTAGAAAAACTGAGACTAATTGTAGAAATCTCACTTATTTTTCTTATAGTGAGATATTGCAGGAATTACATTTCCAGTTAACGTTCTTTACACTGACAAAGATGGGATATTTACCATTCCTGCCCATTTAAAGACAAAGTGGGTTGTCTGAACGACGTTAAATGGTTTGACTTATGTTTTCTACAGTCACTGGCTAAAACAGGTGTAACGATGCCCTCTAGCGGTGGCAGGAAGCAGAGCCGTTGAATGGAGTGATGACTGACTCTGATAGGAAGCGTCTCTTTAGCCAATCAGGTTCGACCAAAGATCGTCTTATGTCTCATGTGTGTCACTCTGTAATAAAATTACTAAACGTCTCATTAATTAAAGTGATTAAAAAAACATAGACAAAACATATTTAACTTGATTAAATCAGTTTTTCACAAAGCAAGAGGTTTATCACTAAGCTCCCAATCTGTTTTCAATACGCCAAACTTGTAAATCATGTTTTGGTACCTGAAAAAAATGGAGTGAGATGTCTGTCCTGTAGTCAGTGCCACCGGTAGAGTTTCGGTTGAAGTCTGAGCACAGTGCCCCACGTGTGTTGTTTTGTTTTGTTATTCACTCATATAAATTACTGTAGCATGGGGAAGAATAAGAAAAATAAAGTGCCCGATTCTGGGAAACTAGTGGGAAAACCACGACAACGTCAAAGGTAACGTAAGGAAGCTAATGCGTAATGGAAAATGTGCTAGTTAAGCTAGTTAGCAACAGAAGCTAGCTGATACTGGCTCTCCAACCCAAGTTGTGAGCGATCAGATTAAACCGGACTTGTTAACGTTTTAAGTGGGGACTTGTGTCTGTAACTAAACATGTTTGCTTTTTCTTTTTTCTGGTTCCTGTCTGTATTGTGTCCAAATTTCAGTAATACCAAGCTCCAGAGAGATGGTAATCCCAAGAAAGCCAAAGAGGTGGACCACATTCAACACATCCCCTTCAAACTACGGGAAATAATGAAGGCCAAGGACAGAATGAAAACTGGGTCCCTAAAAGTCAAAAAGGCGAAAGAGGGTAAAAAAAAAAAAAAAAAGGTATTTCTAAATATTCATCTTAGAGTCAACTCTAGTAACTAATAAACACCTTATTGTGTCTTTACCCATCTCACCTGAAGATAAATCAGAGTATTTTCTAGATGGAGACATACCTGTCCCACATTTCAAGAGGGGTAAACGGGAAAGCGTGAAAGCGTACGTGCAGCGGATGGAGCGTGAGACAAAACACGTCATGTTCCTCTCCAAGAACCAAGTAGACAGAAAGCCGGAAATGGATGCAAGCGAACAAGAGAGGCCTGCACACTGCAAATCTGACAAAAAGAAGAAGTGAGTACACTTCAACTTTAAACTAAACCCCATCCTTATGTAGTAGGTTTCATGGCACAGCTTGTCTTCACTTATTCTGTTTTGTGACCGGGTTTCTTTTTCATTGTTTTGGCACTGATATTTTTATATGCATGACATGGATTAAATAACAGTAAAGTATTGAAGAAATGTGTAAACCTTTATCAAAGTTCCTGATCCACAAACTCATGACATGAAGAAAAGCAAACTTTGTAGCTGCTCCATACGTCACCATTTGTTTTGAACAGCAAAAAATCTGCAGTAATCCTCCAGAAGTTTTATTAAAACATGCAGGTGAACTGTTAACTTAGCCTGATACCTTGTTTAAATTATACATCTTAAAGAATGCTATATGAAAGGTTATATAAAATAGGCAGCCCTCCTATTTTACATGCACCAAACAGGGGTGAGTCTAAGGGGATCTGTTAGACTCATCTAGTGAGTCTATAACACCATTATAACATCTGTTTTCACCAGCACAGAAACCTTGTGTGAAAGCACAGGGCAAACTTCCGAATGCTGATTCGCTTGCTTCTCTTCATTGCAGCAACCACATTCTCCTTTAAAGCCTTACAGACACAAGCTCGCTCTTCGCTTGACTTCTTCATACTTAAACAGGCAGACACTCACATGCACAAAAACTCATAAACATGAACACAAAACAAATCTACCTCATCCCAGAAATAAAGCTCTGCCAGAGAGTACTTTAGAGTGTTTACATATTTTTGCATTTACGAAAATATTGTCCTTGATTTTGGGATTTTTTTCAAAAAATAAAGTTTGATCTGACATGTAAATACAATCAAATGGTTTAGGTTTTGTTGTTGTGTGCAGCTAAACTTTATAACACTGCAAGCTCTAAAACGGAAACCAATGGGCAGTTCATTTTGAAAGACCTGTGTTTTTTCTCTTTTGAATATTTATTATTGCTCATTTAATAAGACAAAAGTATTTCTTATCCGATTAATCGATGAAACAATCAAGAGATTACTCGATTACTAAAATAATCGAGAGCTGCAGCCCTACTGTCAAGTGTTACATTTTTAAAAAACTGAGGAAGCTGAACAACAGCTTTTTAATACCTGCTGATTTTCTATTTGCAGGTATGGTAAAATGAAGCTACAGAAGCTACAGCAGAAAAAGCTGAACAAACAAGAGGACAAGATGGAAGAACAGATGTTTGTAGGTAAGAATGAAGGATTTACAAGGAAATGTGCTTATACATGCAAATAGTGTTCCACAATTTGGTGCATTGTTCTTTAGGAGATGGGATCTGTCTTTGACTATCACCCTGTTTGGTACTAATAGCAAGAGGTAGCATTTACCAGATATTATTTTCATTGTCAACATTTCTTTTAAAGTCTGGGTCTTTTTGACAGATTTTGACAGATTTGAAACACTAAAGGTGTTCAACACAGCACTTGCATCATTAGCTTGTCTTTTTTCGTAACATACCATCTACTGGGCACGCAAGGGTGCAGGTGGAGGACATGCTGTGAGATATTCTTTCAGTAAAGTTTACACTCCTGATCACTTCCCTCTGAGGAAAGTTCAAACCTCTATCTGAAGTAATCCCGGGTTCAGCTGTTGGAACAAAACAAACATTAAAATGTGCCGGTCTGAGGCAGAGTAAAACCAAATGACACAAAACCAAATCACCTCAGTTGTAGTTCCCCGTGATATAAAGCAAGGACTCAATTTGAGTATATCAGATGATGTTTTCCTGGTGTAAGCCACAATGGATGCAGTGTTTAATGCCTCCAGTTGACATAAAAAATAACCACAAAGTTACTGTGTCTCCTCATCTTTTCTGTCGGTGCCATCATAAATGTACACTGTTTCCTACACAGAAAGTAGGAAGAGCAGTTCTGAGTGCACAGCATCTCTGGCCTTTACAGGGAATGGTCCAAAATAAATAAATAAATAAATATATTTATATATTGAGCATTCGTTTTCTGGTTAGAAATACCTTGTTTATATCAGGTCAGGGGAGAATGGCCCAAAATCAGCTGTTTGAAGCTGATTTGGGGCCTTTCAGTCCCAAATGAGCAATGTTTAAACACAGCAGCCTACCTGAGTATAACCGCATTCTACTCATCTTGTGATGGCTCACAAAGCTCTCAAACTGGTTTCTCCAACATGACAATGAGTTCAGTGTATACAAATAGCCTCCACAGTCCTCAGAACTCATAATAGAGCAGGTGATGGAACAGGAAATTTTATGTTTGTGCAGTCCACAAATTTTCAGCAATTGTGTGATGCTGTGATGTTAGTATGTGTGCTGTAAATTAAGGCAGTGCTGAAGGCAAAACAGGGGTTCAAGCCATTATTAGGATAGTGTACCGAATAAAGTGACCAGCGAGTGTCAATCAGGTGTTATAGTTTAAAGTTGTTGGGTTATACAAACATGGAAAGTGGCAAGAAGTATTTAATTAAGGCAGCTTAACATGGCAATGGTGACTAGTCATAAAGAATGCCCTGTAGTTAAATGATGGCTTTTGTTTTGTAGATGATGTTGCTTTTGGTGACATTACAATGGCCCCTCCATCTTTGAGTGTCAAACCAAGGAAAGCTCAAGTCAAATCTCAGGTAATCACACTGTGCATTGATCACATGATCTCTCATCAAACCATGCAGATGGTTCAGTAAAATCCTATCTCCTTTTTTTTTTCCATTTCATTGTACAGAAAGCATCAAAGGAGCTGCTCCTTAACTCTCTTCTTGGCCATACTGCAGTCTCCACTACAAAGCCCTCCATGGCCAAACAGAGAATCATGGAGGAGGAGCGGGAACGAGCAGTGGAGGCATACCGTCAGCTTAAGAAACAGAAACAGCAGCAGTACGAAGCTAGGACTGCAAGCATGAGAAAACTCAAAAGCCTTCATTGATGTCGCTTTTCACGCAGCTCATCTGCAGTCAGTGTTCTCGGCAGCAGTGACGCTGAGCGGTGATCTGCAGAAACTAAATAAGATGGAGAGCCAACCACAATTAAGATGAATATCAGGGGAAAATTTATGCATCCACAGACCACTGTTGGGGGCTCCTGTAGCTCAACAGGTACAGCAGGCTGTTTGCTTTTCATGAAGCTAGCAACTTACCACTCCCCCACCCACAGTCTAAAAGGGGGGGGAAAAAAGCATATGTGTAGTATTCAAATGCGGTTGGTTGGGAAAACTAGAAGGGCACTGTATAATTCCATTTTAACTTTAGGTAAACTAAACAACACCTGCCGCTTTCATGATGTTGTTAATTTAACAGAGTGAGTGGCTTTCGAAGTGCCTTGTAACACTGCAGAGTGATTACCCGTGTCCCATGGAAAATACATGGAGATATTTTGCCTATGCTGATTTATCACCCTTGGAACTCTTGCGTATTTCATCATTTGCATTTACAGTCTTTTCACATTTGCATGATCAGGTAACCAAATTCAGAGATCATCAGTCATGTGATGGACAGTAAAATCATTAAGGTTATTTCAAAGTAAAGACGATCCTCTGATTGTTTTTAGTGGTCCCACTAGATGGCGCTCCTCTTGTACACAGAATGTGCTCATTAAAAACGTATTATTGTTGGTGCCATATTATATATATCTAAGTATTTTATGTTGTTAAATGGTTGAGAGGTAATGACTGCAATTTATATAGAAAATGTAAATAACATGTTGAGAGAAACCATGAGGTTATTTATTTTTAGATGTTTTGATTATTTCACATGCTCGTCAACAGATGTTTACTGTTTGTTGTCATATTCCCTGTTTTTTTTGTTTTTTTTTCCAGAGCATTTGGATAAATCTGGAATTGTCATCCACATTGCTTCAATACTGATGTTCAGAAACACCAGCTGAAAAAACAAATCTCCTCATGAGACCTTTTTAGCTGTTCTTGTGTTTTAAACTCCTTTGCAGCTGCTGTTTTCAGGGTCCGGTATTAACCTTGAATTTAAGCAATAAAAGCAGTAAGAATAAAATGCTGTTTGTTTCTGATTGTACCTCTGTGATAGCCTCAGTCTTGGGGTGAATGACATTAACCTTTTTAAATGTGCAACATTTATTAGAGCCTGGCACAGCTATTTATATTTGTAATCCTTCAAAGGCTTTACACTCATGAATGAAGCCATTGTTTAAGTATTTGCACATGAAACAGACTGTGCATATTCAAATCTTTGTTCAAAAACTTTCAAAACCTGCTATCTAAGAAAAAGAACCCACATTGATAATATAATGCAATAGTGATCGACTGAATAATATGACCAGATGGTGTCAATACTGAATTCCTCTCATCTGGTTCGTGGGTCTAATCACTGCTATTTAATCAGCTTGACTGGTAAAACCTTCAGTCCATGTTTGTCCTCTGATGGTTGTCACAGTGACATGGAAATGTATTAAGTGGGGACAGCTGCTGGTGATTGGGTGCACCGACTCCCTTGAGCTGAGCACATTCACCATTGGTCATATTCCACCTGTGTGCAAGACAGCTGTTCACATTATTGTGGCTTTACAGCTGTTTTTCATTTAGGATGTTGAGATGCTGCTTTTTTTTGTTGTTCTTCTTCTTTTAGTTGAATTTACTGACCTGTGGTTACGTAATATACAACACTTTGTTTAAAAAAAAGCTTTGAACAGGTTAGTGTATTTATATGGTCAAATATTTCTTCTGCAAAGTGACACATTGCCAGTTCTCTGTATTAAATGTTTTACCAACCATCCAAAGGTCCACTGGGGAAGCATAAAATGTTGTCCATTAATCTAAGCTAACCAGACTTTAGCAGTTTCATTGGAAATATTCTGCTCTGTTTATGTCCACATGCAGTGTTT
This sequence comes from Etia nguti, assembly GCA_015106755.1. NCBI lineage: Eukaryota > Metazoa > Chordata > Actinopteri > Cichliformes > Cichlidae > Etia > Etia nguti. Next base: position 25,051 of record VUQG01019395.1, on the reverse strand, counting down.
CATTTTGGATTGTGCAATGCTTGTTTTTTCCCCCTTTTTCCAGTCAGATCAAGAGGGTGATACTGAAGGTTATTACAGAGGAAAACCTCATTTGCTTATGTGTTCTGTTGTTCAGTGCTGTCTGATTTCCTGTTAGCGAGCAATTTATCTTCCGATCAAGTACCCATGGCTGCTGACAGTACAGGATGGGAAAGAGTAATTGGGACAGAGACATTTAAGCCTGCTGCTAGGCAGCCACTGCTGACTGAAGCTTTTAAAGATGTGTGAGTGTGTGTGAGTGAGATAAATTATATGTAAATAATTGTGCTTGTCCATGTAGAGAAGACAAACTACCTCTTGTGAGTCAAAGCAGTTGTAGATGATAATACTTAGAAAATATGAATCTGTTACCACCGTGATTGATGGTTGGATACAGCAGCATTACAACAGCATCAGCTTGACTACCACAGCTGTCTCCCTTGCGGAACTAGAAACTCAAACATCACAGAGCCAACCCCTGGATGTCGTGCTAGGTGCCAGGTCAGGCTTATCAAGCAAACATATGTAAATATTTGAAGCAGTAAACTTGGCAATCCTGCTGACATGATGACACTTCCTCTTTTACCATCCTGTACCTCTCCTTATTAGTTGATTCTTTCTGTAATCCAAAATGCCAGAGAATTTAACTGACATTTATAGGGCTGACAACTTAGAATTTACACCTTTACATTTATTTCTTTCATAGCTCTAAAAGCCAAGTTTTTGTATATGATTACACCATTATAGTTACACAATTTTACAACTAAGTCTGTTATACTGTGGTGATCATGAACAAATTCTAACACACACACACAAACATATATATATATATATATATATATATATCCAATATGAAAAGCTTGTATTTCACTATATAAACTTTCCTCTATAAGCCAAGTTGGTTTGCATCATTATAATGTGTGGCTCTGATGTACACAGAGCAAGCATTGCAACATCATGAATGGAAACTAAGCAGTCATATACTGAATATTACTGGACATTCACTCTGTTATTGCTTAAGAGAAAAGGAGATATAAAACATCTGATCCTTGGAGCTCTGAGATGGAAAAGCTCAGTGCAGATTAACTTCATAGCTGTAATCACCACATGTTTGGGTAGCAGTACAATGTGCTCAGCTCAGGCTGCTAACTTATGATAGTCCTGAAGATGTTAAGGAATCCGCTGAACAAGACCCGGAGCTGCAGCTCCCCATATTCAAAGGGGCAGGTGTGGTTCGAAGTATCATTGAGTCTTGATCCTTCTGTGAAAATACACATATGGATTATTTTCACATGTGATGTCATGAAGAGGGGATGTTTTGTTGTTAAAAATAGCACTCGCACACTCACCCTTGTCAGACCTTTGGCAATCAAGGCTATTTCAGTGGGCTGGTATAAACAGCTTCGTGCCTGGCCATTGTAAGCCCCATATGGAGACGCTGGATTTGTGGATTCTGGCATAAAAAAGGTCATTTTACAGTCCATTACTGGATATATTTTGTTGTCTGTGTACAATCCGTTGCAAAAACCTGGAGCCACTCCCAATTTTTTGTAATTATTTTGCTTCCAAGGAGCTACACTTTCTTCAAATTGTCCAATTGATCTTGAGCAACAGTTGTCCATTCTTTCTGCAGGTCTTGTAAAGTTTTGTTTTTGTTTGTGCATTTTCACTCATTTTCAGTCCAGTCCTTGTACCTGACCATTTTCACAAGATTTCTTTTAACCACCTAACACTGACTTATGAATGATTAAATCATAAAAGAGGCACCTGAAGGATTAACCAGTATTGTATTTACACTTAACACCTAGCTTTCATTTTTTAAGGTTTTAAAAAACATATTTTGTTCAAATTTTTTTAATTTAGCCTACAAAAATAAACAAATTGATACCCAAAGTGATTTTAGCCAGACGTTTTGCATAACTCGGCATGGTATAAGCATATATGTGTAAGGAAATCTGCTATATGACAACTGACATTGACGTGGACAGAAAAACACCAAATGGGACATTATATATTTCAGTAGTGTTGAGGTCTGGGCCTCAACATTACTGAAGCAGTTTGGGACTATCTTGAAAGAGAATGAAACAACAGCCAGCCAACATCCAAATAACTTGAGAACAATACTCCAAACAGGTACAGCCGCACAGCACTGTTGACAGAACACTGTCCCAGACTGAGGCAAACGTAAATCCAGTCAGACTTCAAGAAGTATGGAGAAGTATTCCTGAAGACTAAGAAAGAGAATCCAGTCTTTGTTGAAGAATAAAGATGATGATGCAAAATATTCTCCTTCAAACTCCTTAGAACTGTGCTACTTTGGCTAACATACTGTCTTGGCATGTATGTTTGTACAATCATTTGGGGTGGCTCAAGACTTATGCAGGGTTAAACATGAAAAACCATTATTAAACCACTATTAACAACTGAAATGGCACACTTTAATACATCTGCTATTTGAAACTGTACAGTGAGAAGAATCAATATTTTCAGCATTGCTTGGGAAAATTAGGCACCACACACCCTAGATATTTCCTAACACTGAAGCAACCTGTAGTATGTGCCACATACTTTAAATGATAACAGTACAATGTATCCTGTATTGGTACTGATTGATACCAGTTCGGGTCCGACAGTTAAACCTGATCATTTATTTCAATTTTTAGTGTGTTGAGAATGTAAGGCTTGCGAGCAACAGACTTCATATTGCAATTGTTATTGTTATGATTGTTATGTCCAAGTAGGTTTCTGATCTACTTCATATAATAATATCAGCAAAGGGCACAACCTTCGCAACAGCAATATGTTTTGTGCTGATAAGGTGGGTTGTGAATAAATAGGAAAACTGTAGTATGCAAAAACACTAAACTGGAGAAGGTGTGCTGTAGCCAGTATGGGCCTTCATTTGCTACATTGATGCATTATGTAATATACCACACATGTGCTTGTTATCAGTTTGGAATAATCCAAATATGTGTCTCAATAAAATTTAGAAATTAATTCCTGTTTATTACTTAATTAATACTTAATTAAGTTTATTAATTCTAATGATCCTGTACCCACCCAAACGGTGTTAAACTGCTGAACTGTGAAGTTAATGGCTGACAATAATGTGTTATGCTGTACCTGGCTCATCCATAGAAAAGGCTTTATTTTCTATGTAGATATGCTGCTGGGTAGGCTGTGGCTCCTTCAGGATGTTGTCGTAAACCAGGCTTCTAGCAGGATAGACTTCTTCTCCATCGGGTTGTTCTTTGTTTGGGTCCTCTTCGGTCAATAAACAGATTTCTGGAATTGCATAGAAGAAGAGGAACACCCAGGCATTTGACACCACGGCAATGGCCAGAGTCGGATCGTCCCAGCTGGGATTACCAACTGCTCGGTTCCCATGGATGTACATGACAATCCAAGCTATCCAAAGAGCCAAAGTGAGTACTCCTGTGACCAGGATAAAAGCTCCATCTCGGCGCCAGTGCTTTTGCTTGTGTGTTAGTGAGGGCACAGACGTTAGCACCACAGCTGCTATCAGAACCATTACATATATAAGGGCCATCACAAAGTCCCGGCTGACAATGCTGCAGGCCAGGTCAGGAACACTGAGACCTCTGAGTGGGCTCCTGGCCACAGTAATGACAAGCCACTCGGTGTTGATGATCACCTCGACAAGCCAGAGACCAAGGGCTCCCAGCCATAACATCCAGCTCCTGGGCCCCCGGCCTCCCCTTTGCAGCAGGGCAAGCCACAGCCCATGCATCACCAGGCAGGCCAGACAGCCGGAAAACAGTACTCCAAACAGGTACCTCCGTGCAGCACAGGTGGTAGAATACTGCTCCACAATAAAGGCAAAACTAAGTCCAAACAGACCCAGTGTGAAAACTAAAACGCCGGCCTGCAGGCCCACCATACCCTTTCTCTTCTTGTTCGTCACAAACGGTAAGCTAGCCATGAGAATGACAAACAAGATAAAGGCAGTCAACACACCAACAGCAGCAAAAGCTTCCACTACGATACCCCATACTGCTGTCAGGTCACACAGATTATAATATATGGAGCTCACGTCACCACCACATCCTTTTGGAGCACTAGTTGGGTCCATCGCTTCACTGCAGATTTTTGTTTAAATGCTGCAACCAAAAAAAAAAGAAACAAAAATAATCTGATTACTTCAACATACATGTTAATAATGTTGTAGTTACAGATTTCATTAATAACATCCCTGACTATTACAAAACAGATTATTGGTTTTTAATTGCAAGTAATATTACTGTAATATTTTAATATTGATGTGAGCAAGTTAAATGAACAGTGCCATGCATATACAGCTGTGCCATTCCACTGGAGTTTCAATATGAAAATGATCTCATTTCTCTTTTATGGAGTTTTAATGTGCCATACTAATTACTGTAAATTCAAATATTCATTCAGGTCTCTAAAGAATCCTGGAATTATGTACTGCATCGCCTGGCTGTAATTACAAAACTGAGTCATTCTACACAGAGCTTTAGTCACCGCTCACTCTATAGCCTCCTAAGACCAGCTAATTAGGAAAAGCATAATTTCAGCATTTTACCATGAGACCTAATGAGTATTTCCACACAGTATGCCTGCTCCAGTACGCACACAGGTGTCTTTCAGGAATCGTATGTATTTTAATAGCAGAATGTATACTTGTAGGCGTACATTTTTTAACCAGTTATTATTGAACGGCAACTTAATTATTGTTTATTCTCTTCTTCTGACTGTAACTTTAATATAATAATTAAAGTACACGACATTCAAAAATTAATATGTTTTTTATGCGAACTTTCTGACTGTGAAGATTTCAGATGATTTCATCGCACACAGGCACCTTGTGTGCGATGAAATCATCGTCCTGCTGCTTCTTCAATAATTATATTAGACCCAGTGAGTTAGCTTAGTAGTCAACTAACCAAAAAAACAGGACATGCTGTTTAAAGGACAACAAGTTGTTTATGATCATTTATATAACAGAATCAGAGAGACTTAAGGGGGGGAAAGTTATGATGTTATAAAAAAAAACCCCAAAACAAATAAAGGATAAACAGAGAAAACAAAGGTTAAATCAGGAATCTTTGTGCAATAACAAGAATCTCTTACCAGGATTGCAATGAGAGCTGCTCCGCTAGTCTCTCCAACAGGTAACAGGTAGATTCAGTCCGATAAAGATTATTGACCTCCGAAAAGAAACTTGCCTTGCACGAACGAGTTAATTTTGTATTGGTGGTAATAGTTCTTCCCTATTTTTACAACACCTCTTGATGATTCGACCAATAATTTCTGTGCGTCAGGTGTTGACTTTTGTTTTTTTTTCGGGCGGGATCAGAAACAGACCTCCATCGGCCACTCCTCTTTTATGCAGGCATCTTATAATGACCTCACAGGTAGTCCCAACGAAGTAGTTGCTTCTTTTAGTTATTATTAATATTCTGTAAATGTTCTCTAACGATTCACCTCAAACCACTCTGCTCATTCTCCAGCCTCTGTGGTATCTACAGCTTTGCATATTCTTTGAGATTAGCACCCGGCCTACTTATTTATTTCAGGCAGCTTACACCCAAACAAAGGGAGCACTCATGTATACAGGCTATGCAACGTGGTATGACCCATGCAAACACGCCGATCATCGATGACTTTAACAGATTTTGTAATTAGATCAATTTTGTGATTAGCCTTGAAATACTCAGCTCCTGCGCATACAGTGGCGTTTACAGTTGCCTATTTTGCGCTCCTATTGTAGAATATAATGACTCACATTCGTATTTTGGCTCAGACGATTAAGTCCAATACTGCATATCAGATATTTGAAATATAGCATTATTATTGCCCAAATATCTAGGCTACTTTGAAGCAGTTACAGTTACAGGAGGAACTGTATGGTAAGCAGAGCCACCTGGTGGCATCAAGGCTGGGCTGAGTCCTGTGTTTTTCAAACAAATTGGATTACACAACAACATAGATCTTTCTATTGATCCGTTGTACAGTAGGACACGCCAGTTAAAAACCATAAGATAAATAAGCACATTAGTGAAGGAATTGATTTTAAGCTTTTAGTCAGTTTTTCAAAAAAGCTCTGCTTTCCTTTAACTTTTTCCCCCCATTCCTGAAAGCTATACAGTGGTGTTTTATGCCATAGTCTGTGTTTTCAACTATTAAGTGGTTGCAGATCTGACAATTTATATGACATAAAAATGATTTTGGGGGGAGGGAGTTCAACATGTTTTCAATGTTGTGTTTCTGTTTGCACTCTTCTTTTTAAACTCAGTCTCTTTCTCCTTTAATTTCAATAAACTCCAAAAACGTTTTTAAAAAAGTAATAAAGTTTTTTGTTTGTTTGTTTGTTTTTTTAATTCAATGCAACATAGGAGTAAGCTTCTCCTCACTGGCTTCACTGGCAAGTACCAATGTGGACCAATTGACCATAAACTAAGGAGGACTTAATCAGTTACAATAGTCAAGGCAGGAGAAAATTGAAGTGTGCACTAAAAGCTCACAATTATTGGGTGACAGTAGAGGTGTGATATTTGCGATGTTTTTCAGATAAAAGAAACACGACGGGATGAGCTTTAACATAGGAGATTAAAATTTCAAACACTGTTTAAAAATTAGGACCCCAGTTTTGTCAGGAATGAGATAGAGGAAATTTGAAAATATTCAATTAGTAATAGGAGTGAAGCATTCCCTGAGGTAGGAGAGGCTGTTGAAGTTGTTGAGCTTCACAAAAGTGCAGCTAGGTATCAGCAGCAGCATAACAGTGGCAGGAGATGCCTTTAATACTGTTTGATAGATAACCCAGGGAAAACAGAATTGGATCAAGGATTGAGCCCAGGGGGACCCCACATACGAGGGGCACAGATGAGGATATTATTAATATGAATTCTAAAGTTTCTGTCAGATAAATATGATGAAATTCATTTAAGAGCTGTTCCAGAGATACCAACCCAGTTCCCTGATGCAATAACAACCCACCCACTGTTTAATGGAATGACAAACATTTATTTTATCAGAATCAGAATAATTTATTAATCCCAAAGGAAATTATGTGGTTACAGTTGCTCCAAGACAGTAAGTACAGTAACAGACTGAACTAAATTAAATAATATATTACAATGTCAAACACAAGAAATAGCTCTAATATATACAAATAGCTCAATTAGAAATATCCAGAATATTACCAAGATTAAATATATATGATTGACATTTTACTCTAAACTGTAAAACTTTGCAACTATTGTACCGTGTACTGTGCATTAGATGGAGGGGTTGTACAGGGAGGAATGACTTCCTGTGTCGTTCAGTGGTGCATTTGGGTAATCTCAGTCTCTCACTGGACATGCTCCTGTGACTGGCAAGCACGTCATGGAGTGGATAGGAGGTATTGTCAAGCATTGTCCTTATCTTGGACAACATCCACCTTTCTGACACCACCTTAAGGGAGTCCAGCTCCAACACAACAACATTACTGGCCTTGCAGATCAGATTTATTGAGTCAACCTGCTGCCCCGGCCTCATAGAAAACCATGACAGATGTTAAAAGACCTCAGCCGCCTCAGAAAATAGCTATGACTCTGGCCGTTTCTGTAGAGTGCACTGGTGCTTTAACCCGGTCTAGTTTATTATCTATGTGTACTCTGAGGTATTTATAGTCCTCCACAATGTCCACATCGACCCCCTGGACTGAAACAGGGGTCACAGGTTTCCTGGTCCTCCTAAAGTCCACAATCAATTTTTTGGTATTGTCACTGCAGATGATTCTGCTCGCACCACATGACAAAGGAGTCTACCACAGCCCGGTACTCCATCTCATCACCCTCACTAATGCATCCAACCACCGCAGTCATCAGAAAACAGAAAACCGGCTAGTCCAGATGCGCATAGACACGATTGAGCAGGTAAATGATGGCGTCCTTAGCTCCGAGGTGGGGCTGGTAAGCGAACTGAAGCAGATCCTGCTGTGGCCTGACAATAAGTCAGAGCTGTTCAAGGATGAGTCTTTCCAGGGTCTTCACGACATGGGAAGTCAGTGCCACAGGGCTGTAATCCTGGGGGCCACTGAGACGTGGCATCTTTGGTACAGGAACGGCGCATGACATCTTCAACAATACTGGGACCCTCTGCAGACTCAGACTCATCATGAACAGTTTATGGAAGACTGCAAAAAGCTGGGGAGCACAGGCCTTGAGGACATGAGGACTCACCCCATCTGGTCCAACAGACTTGCCTGAGCGGAGTCTTCTCATTTTTTCTCTGAATTTGTCTCTATCTGCTTAGACATAATTCATATTCTTGCTCAGAAATAGTCGACTTTTGTACATTAAAGCATATGAAAGTTTTCTGCATTTATATTCATTTAACATTTTTTCTGAAAAAAGCTTTGACTGTCTTGTTTTAAACCCTGGCTAACTGATGCTTTCCCCCCCTGTTTAGAACAAGGGTAAGGTCATCCAGGGCACCTTGCTAAAGCCGGCTCTGGCATCCAGCGTGTACTTAACTTATTGTTTATACTGCGTGATGGAGCACCCCATGGTGCATCGATCTCTCAATGGATCTTGTCCCCAGGGGTGCTCTCACAAATCCAGCAGTCTATCAATCCATCCTTTTGCATTTTGGACAGCTCAGATTCTTAATAGAAGGTTAAATCGAAGGAGAAAGCAATGTGACCTCAATGAAGGACATGCACTTTTCCGAGCTTTAGGCCTACTTTACTGTAGCTAAATAACAGTTGCCTGAATTCTGTTTGCATATAACAAGTTGCCGAACTGGTAAACCAAGCTAAACCCAATTAATACATAAAGATATGTATAATATTTACATATATATTATGTCTGAGGAACCACTAAAGGATACTAAAGGGACCAGCCAAGAGAAGAAGAAGAAGAAGCTATAAATATCAATTCAGTGCAACAAAACAGGCTGAGTAGTTGACACAAGTCTCATTATTTGGATCCACAGACTCCTGAGTGTAATGTCTATATCTTCTGTCTAAAGCTAAAACAGACTGAGATGATGAGATGCTACCATATATTATCCTGTACCCTGTCTGTATTGTCTTGTCCAGTTTGTTGCAGCAGACCTCATTAGGACACCTCAGCTGCACTGCTCTCCTTTGAGAACATGTCAGGTTATTCATAGAAGTGGCTCAGGTTTGGGTCTCACAGGACATCTCTTCTCCTACATTTTTATTGCAGCCTGGCAGCCCTCAGCACTTCACCACAACCCAGTTCCCTCTGAAATGGTCGCCGTCCTTGTCTTTCCCAAAGTAGGTAGATGGGCATAATTTTTAAAAACACTCATCACATTGTTGTATTTCACTGAAATATCGCAACTAATGATCTTTCATTGATCAAAAAAATACCCAATCTATATATTTTTCAAGAATAGTTTAGCAGAGATCTCAGTATTGAAAGACCCATCACTGACAAGCAGTTCAGTACTACCTGAGTGTTAAATAAATGCTAATTTAGATGGGTATGTAAACATGTCTTTGAACCCTGAGGACATGATCGAAGGAATTATGTATTGTTGTCATGGTTGCTATCTTACATCAAAACCTACTTAATATAGGTGTACCCCACCTACTCTATGTTTTTCTAGGTTGTGTAATTCTCTACTGTCACGTGGTTAGCTCACTTTTGAATCATTATAGCATTTAATATTGATTTTTATAGATGGGAGGTTAGTATGTTCCCTGCAAGCAGCAGACCATTACCTCCATATCTAGCAGGAATTTATATTAGATACACTCAATAAGTGCACCACAAGTTTTGGTGCACTGAGTGCACCTGAAAAGGAAGAAAAAGGAAAAGTTTTACAAGTACTTAATGATGCACTAGGAAATCTCATAAAAGTTTATTTTACACACCCACTGACGAAGAGCAGAAATTCTAAGGCACATGCAAAAAAAGTCCTGATTGGCACTTGAGTTTGATAGACAAAGCTTGCCTCAAATTGATGCGCAGACCCAGCACCAATGAAATTATCCTCACATTAGTATGATTAACATGCCATCAGAAAAATAATTGCACTTAGCTGAAAAATGGTCTAATAAATGGATTACGAAATTTGATTAACTGCAGTTGGTCACACACATTAGAAACTCAATTACTTTTGACAGATAGTCTCAATGGCAACCTGCGGTAATTAACTGAAAAATTACATGGCTCTGATTATACTGAACTTAGGTACCATAAAACAAAATTTTCAGCCCAGAGATCTGCTGCAGTTTAAGTGCCATTAAAACGTGAAACTGTGTTGTTATTGATTCTTAATAGTGGCTAACCCCCACTGACTTTTAAACTAAAAAACATTAAGCTGAGTCCTTGGCTGCCCCGGTGTTGCAGATCAATGCCATGTAACATCCAAAAGGGAGAAATTCAAAATCAAAGCTGTCGCTATAGCAACGCCCCTGCCAGATTCCACCAATCAATGGAGTCCGTGGGGTTGTGAGATGCGCCGGGGAAAGGCCAGCGTCCTACATAAAGAGTCCAGGACAGGGAGCCGGGCATCACACAGGGCAACACACCTTTCTGCACACACATACGACAAAGGCAAAGCAGTGAGAAGAAGAAGGGTCAGGAAGAACGGAAGAGTGGAGAAAAGGACAAAGGAAGAGAAGGAGGGAATAACTAAGAAGATATGGTACGCTCATGTGAACAAGAGATTCCTGCCTGGGTCTGTGTGGGCACCCTGCTACTCTTGATCCACTCTGTCACAGTTAGCGGAGGTAAGATAACAAATTAAAATCAGTAGTTTGAATTTTGCTACTAAAGAGTCTTCTTGCCTTTACATCTTTTTTTTTCACATCCTACACTGTAAGAGAAGCTGTATTGTTCCATTTCAGTCCAGCTCCCCCCATACAGTCATGGGTAGTAGGGCACAGCATGAATGTGTGGCTCGTGCCCAGCCTCAGGGCAATTGAGGGGTATTTATCTGTTCCACTCATCCTGTCCTCATCTGTTTGTCTGCTGGGTGCAGCGAAAGACAGGCAAGTCCATTTGCCACTAGGCTTTGCGCCAGCCCAGTAATACAGCAGAGTACAAGTGCTGAGAGGGAAAGCTCCCTTACTCCTTAAAAGAAGAGCTGATTGTGACAAAAGTTATTGAAGGCCACATTACGCTGCTGTTAGATTTGTGTACACAGACTCATTTAATCCTTATTTATTAATGTGTATAATCCAATTAATGTTGATAGCTTTTTTCAAGCTTTAGTAGAAGAGGCACTACTTTTTAAGTTGTCTACTTTTAACTGAATTTCACATTTCTTATTCTTTTTCTAAAGAAATTCTGGAAAAAAAAATGTAACAGTCATTGTGGGTCTTGGGATTTATATTTTTCAATTGATCACACCATGCCAGAATCATTTGTCAATACACACTCCCATATACTCCACTCTGCTCAGCTGGATCACAGTGCTGGCTGGCTAATTGGAAAAAGGTTACTTTGAAGTGGGAGCTCTTGATTGCAGTGGAGAAATAAAGACTGTGATGCATCCCGGGAAGCCAAGTGTGCTCCCCCTTGTGTCTCATTAAACCCCCAGTTAACAGGCCAAGAAGGCTGCTGATGGCTGTGGCAGAGCAGAATGGAAACAGCGACTTCTCATGCTGAGTCTTTCATGTATGATTCTCCAGTATGTGCCACTTGTGTTTATGCTCAAGAGGACCCATAGAAGAAGCCATCTGCAATGGGGCTGCAAACTCAGGATTCTTTTTGGTGCACCTGGTATCTGATGTTGTCTGAGTCAGCCACCTGGCTTGTTGCGTTCGCTCCCTATTAATTGAGAAGAGAGGAAGAGAAGGATTTGCAAGTCTGCTTTTTCCCCCGGCGCATTTTGCCAGTTGTGGTTTAGTCGAAAGAGTTGTGCTATTCCAGTTCTAGATGTGTCAAATATGATTTAACTTGTAAGAAAAAAAATTGAGAAAGAATCGATCTGATCAAAAAAGAGGTGAATAATACATTTTCTTCAACAAAAAAAAAATGCACCAATTATTTAGCAGCTCAAGTGATTGTTGAGTTTTTGACAAGTGGAAACCATCTTGCACTGTTTTTTTCCCCACAGCTGCCCTGAAGCATGATGTGGCATTGGATAGTGGAGCCACAGTGCTAAATCACACCATGAATTTAGTGCATCGTATGGAGACCCTGCTGGCCCTGGGAAACGGCAGTGACGTCACTCTCCGTGTGGAGACCATCAACACGGACGAAGTGAAAGTGATCCAGGCCCACAGCCTGGTTCTTACCCTGCAGAGTGATGTGTTTGAGGAGCTGCTGCTCAGCCGCAACAGCAGTTCTGTGGTTCTGAGGGAGACGCCCGACTGTGCAGCCGTCTTTGAGAAGTTTGTCAGGTGAGTGGGACTGTCAGATGCCACGATTTATTGAGACTGATTTGTTACTGGGTCACATCGGAGATGACTGAAAAGATACAAAAGTTTCCCATTTTTCCTTTCTCCTCAGATAAGTAAAAAGCTCCATCTCCATCTCTATTCTAAAATTACACTTGCTCTTTGAGGCTTGCAGTCTAAAATCAGAGAGTGTGGGCTTTTTTCAGTGACTCAGATGCGTCCAGAAAAAAAGATTCAAAATATAGTATGCCCCACAGAAATGTTCCTTTCTTTTAACAATGCTTTCAAAAAATCTCTTTGCAGGTATCTGTACTGTGGTGATATTTCTCTGCGGCTAGATCAGGCTATTTCTCTGCATAAGTTGGCCAGCAAGTACCATGTGTGGGGCTTGCAGCAGGGTTTGACCCAATATATGACTCAACATCTCTCCAGTGATTCACCCACAGGCCACGTGGTTGGTTGGTACAACTATGCACTACAAATTGGGGACATAACCCTGCGGGACAGCTGTCTGCAGTACCTGTCCTGGAACCTGTCTTCTGTGCTGCAGAGCAGAGAATGGGGCTCCATCAGTGAAGACCTTCTCCTCTCCTTGCTCCAGCGTTCTGACCTCATTCTGCAGAGTGAGCTGGAACTCTACGAGGCACTGGAGGGATGGATTAACCAGAACCAGCCTGTTCGTATGACAGTGGAGAGTGCCCTGAGGGCCGTTCGATACGGCATGATCCCCCCTCAGCATCTCTTCCGTCTTCAGAAGCATTCCCCCCTCATGGTGAAGTATTATGAGTCAATCCGTGATCTCCTCTATCTAGCTTTCCAATTTCACTCTGCCTCGCCTATCCAGCTTGCCAAGTACTTTGATGTCAACTGCAGTATTTTCACTCCCCGTAACTACCTGTCCTCTGCCTGGGGATCACCTTGGATGATAAACAACCCCACCCGTGACGACCGGAGCTTCAGCTTCCAGACCCAGCTTGGACCCAGTGGCCATGACTCCAGTAAGAGAGTGACATGGAACGCCCTGTTCTCACCTCGTTGGCTCCCGCTCAGTGCCAGGTCAACCTATACTGAACTGGGTGCTATGCAGCCCACACGCACAGAGGGAGGGCGACCTCGCATCATTGTAACACCAGCCACTTCAAGCCCTGACTTTGCCGGTGTGAGTTTCCAGAAGACGGTGATTGTGATGACAAAGCAGCAGGGAAAAGTGGTGGTCAAGCATGTCTACAACTTCCACCAAAGCACAGAGGAGTCTGGGGATTTTCTGCTGGATGCTGATCTGCAGCGGCGTGCATCTGAATACCTGATTGACAGCTCCCTCTATCTGCACATTGTAATAAAACCTCTCTACCATACCCTTCTTGTTGCCAGGAAGTAAAAACAGGAATTCACTGAGGCCTCATCATCGGTGATCCACCCACACGATCACATGCACATATTCCAAAGTACAGTCATATCACAGTACATGTGTATGTGTCAAATCTGCAACAACTCCACTGTTGATTAGTTTGTGCATTTTCCTGTCTTCCAACTAGTAAGAAAAGGATTTGTCTGATAAAATAAAGGACTCAAAATAACAGCTCATAAACAGCTCAGCAGTGATTATCACAGTAACGATGATGGGTTTTTCATGTTTTCATCCACACTGAGAAAAAATGTTACTGTACTGTATTTATCTGTTTCTGTGTGGCAGTTTTCCCCTTAAATGTATTCAATGTATGTAAGGCTGACATGGTTAGAACATGTACAGAGGAGTGATAGTGGCTATATCAGGGTGTCGAATATGGAGCTACCAGATAGGAGGAAAAGAGAAAACCACAGACAAGATTTCTGGATGTAGTGAAGAAGGACATGCAGAGGGTTGGTGTGGTAGAGAAGGAGGCTAGGGACAAGGTGAGATGGAGGAGGATGATCTGCTGTGGTGAGCCCTAAAGGGAGCAGCTAAAAGAGAGAGAATAAGATCTCAATGTTTTTTGCATAGGCCAGTAGACGTTTTCCTTTAAAATAAAATGTTATTGATCTTACTTTTATGCATTTTCTCACCTAGTACTCTGTATAGAAACATTTACTACATGGAACCTAATTCCTGTGATATACCCCTGTTTGGACCTTGCATGCCAAACAGTGGAAACTGAAGTGAAACCCCATTATGAGTGTTCCTTAAAATAATGTAGTTGACTTGCAAGACTGTAGAGACTTTAGGATAACTGCAGCCATTTGAGGTTTTTCTTCTTCTTCTTCTTCTTCTTTTTATTGTTACACTTGAATGTTGCCTAGCTTTTAAAGAAAGTCCCCATATGATTTTCCTGGAACAAACAAAAAAATCTGTATGAGAAAACACAATTAGAAAAAAAATGTATGTGGTGACTAGTAAGGATTTACAAAATAAACTTTGATAAACTAAAATTAATGTCAGCTTTTCTTGTGTTTGTTTTGGAGGGGGAGGGGGAGGGGGATCTTAGATTACCCGGAAATTGCCTGGAAACTACAGTCCTCGTGATGCTTTGCGCGCGGCCGGACGTACGTCATCGGAACCTTCAGCTGTCAGACTTTGGCCACCCTGCAGGTTTTGTTAGCAAACTAACGCGAACTCTGCGACTTTATTTAAAGTTGTGCATTCGTCTGCTAACCGATTTTGGAGCGTAAAAGCTGGCGTTTGAAGCGCAAAGCTTGCACGAAGACGAGGCGACTCGTTTTTAATCGCTGCTAGCTCTTGCAACTGAAGCCAGCGATATACTGAGCGGGTGTAAGAGTAGATGCAGGGAGGGAGGGAGTAAAAAAAAAAAAGGCAAAAGTCTTTGTGCTTCCCTTCCCCCTCATCAAAGCGAAGGGGAAATGTCTCTGTCCAAAGGAGGTAAGTGTCTTTGTTTTGCTCTCTTTAAAAAAATAATTATGTAAATAAATAGCCGTGCATTTATTGGAAACGCCAACGGGCAGTTTATGGGGAAGTATTTTAGCTAGCTTTGCATAGGAAATGTAACCTTACCAGGTGGAGAGCTGCATGTATGAGAAGAGGGAAAAGAAGCTAGCCAGCATGTCTCTTCTTCAGCTTCCTATCGTTATACGTACTCCTGACATCCTGGTATCTCATGGTAGCATATTCATCACTAACATACTGAAGGCGCTTCCACTTTATACTTTATGCGATTCGTATTATGGCTAAAAGAAAACCACCGCGTCGCTTCTCGTTTAACTTCCCGTGTTGTGGTTAGCTAACACATTTTTTTTTTTTTACGACAATAAAGGACTTTTGCCAAACTTGCCCCTCAGCTGGAAATCACAACGCTGCGCTTACCTCCGGTGTTTCTGTAAAGTAGAGCACACTGGGATTACAGGTGTT
>VUQG01019394.1:60811-81155 GCA_015106755.1 Etia nguti | reverse complement strand
TGACTGTTTTCGTTTAATGCGCCTTATGTATGAAAACAGATCCGTTTGTCGACAGTGCGCCTTATAATCCGGTGCGCCTTATGGTCCGAAAAATACGGTATGTGCTTGAGCTTTTTAGTTTTATCATAGGTTGAGTTTTCAGTTTGTTCAGCCTCCCCTTTGATTCCCATGTCTTGCTGTTAATTCTTGGTCTGTGGGAGCTGTGTTTGTTTTAGTTACTTCCTGTTTTATTTTGGTAGCCTTTATCTTGTGTCTATAGTATTCAGTTTTACTACCCTGTCTCTTCCAGGTGTCTCTCACCTCTGTGTGGATATAGTCGCTTCCTCCCTTTGTCGGCCTGTTCAGTTCACTTCTACTTGCTGGTTATGTTTTATGTGTTTTTAAGACCTTTGGATTCAGTAGGTGATTCTCTGTTGTGGATTTTCATAAACTTCAACTGAATAAAGGTCAGTCTTTTGTTTTGGATCCTGTTCTGCATCAACACTTACTGAACGCAACTTCAATTCAGTTCAGTTTTATTTAAATAGCAACAAATCAAGATGGAAATCCTAGTTAATCCCCCTATCTGAATCATTTACACATTGAACTTCATATTGTATTGTAAGGATCTCTAATGACCATCAGGAGAAAGAACGCACCTTTAAGTCACTTTTGCATTGGCTGCATCTATCTACAGCAGAGGTCCCCAACCTTTTTTGCGCCACGGACCAGTTTATGTCCGACAATATTTTCACAGACCGGCCTGTAAGGTGTCGCGGATAAATACAACAACATAAAACCAGTACCGCTACCAAAAAAAAAGATTGATTCATAACACACGGGAAAAGACCCAGGGAAACCGAGTTAACGATAAAAACAATTTAAACCCCCCCCCGATAAAAAACGATAAAAACCCTGAAAACCATAAATTTCACACCTGAGCCTCAACTCTCGCGTCCCGGTACTGGTCCGGGGCCCGGGGGTTGGGGACCGCTGATCTACAGTCTATCGTAAAGACCGAGATCATTCACACATCTTCATACCTACTTCCAGGTTCACGGGCTCACTCATGAGGTCCTGATTCTCTGTTTCCACCCGGCATCGTGCCTCTCCCATGTCCAGCTCGGGTACTACAGCTACAAGGAACCAGGCAGCCAGGGTCTGAGCTGCTGTGACAGAGCCCACTTCTTTACCGTCTAGTAAAAGATAAAAGTTCACCGGAGGGCTCCCTCTTGATGACCAGCATGTCACGTTGCCATGGTAACTGGCTCCCTCTTTATGAACGGAGAAGGAGATCTCTGGCTTTGAAACATAGACTGGTGGAGGAGGAAGGAAGAAGATTTTTTTAACTTCGCTTAAATGGAAAAAATATCAGTCCCTCAGTATCAGTGCTGATGAAAACTCATTAAAATTGCCCCCTGGGAACCATACAATGGACCTAATTGCATGCAAATCTATTCAGTAGTTCATGATAGTTCATGATAGTGCCACGTAGCTAACATAGCAGTTATAAACTTTATAAATTCTGTTAATATATACCTTTGATTGTCACCTGGACCTCTGTGCTGCTGGAAATCCTCTTGGTCTCATTCACCCTGGACCAAGCACTGCAAGAATAATCGCCGGCATACTCTGGAGTTACCCTCTCCACCAGCAGCTCGTTTCCCACAAAGTGGAAGGGGAGAGAAGTAGAAGATGTTATTTCCTTCCTGTTAAAAAACCAGCTGTAGGAAAGGTGGGACCCCATTTCAACGTCACAGCTCAGGACCATGCGAGACCCCTCGTATGCAACTGGGGGGAAGGGTTCAGAGGTAACTCTGGTATATGATGGTGGAGCTGGAAATAAGGGAATAAAAGACGGTTGGTGAAGAAAGGAGAAAGTCAGTTGAGTAAGCTTTAGTGAACTACCCAGCATCCAGTACTCACTGACTACTCTCAGCTTAATGCTGTTGCTGATTCCTCTGGTTCCTCCAGCTGTGGCCCTGCATTGGTATGACCCTTCTGACGCTGCAGTTACTTTGATAGGGAATGATGCAACTTGGCCACCTTTAAAATCTATATAGCGGCCAATTCGCATACCCTCATCCTTTATCAGCTCATAGATGACTGGTGGGGAGATGTTCGGTGCAACACAACGGAAAACCACCCTCGGGCCACTGAAGGCCAGGTCAGGACCTGTCAGCACTGGGCGAAGAGAGCTTGATCCACCTAAAGAAGCAAATAAAACAACTGTGCATGCAAACTTGAAACAATAAAAAAATTGAAAGACTATGCTCAATAACACCAGCTAAGTACCGTTCAGTCTATGTTGCTACCCTTACCTGTGGCCTTAAGCTGTGTGTAGTGACTGAAGGAAGATTGTGGGTCGAATTGTAGAAATTTGGTTCTTAAAAAGGGTGACTGGGGTCAGCCTCAGAGACAAAGTGAACTCTATGATATGTTTGCTCAGAGTAAAGATGCTACTCAGCATCAACATGCAGCGACCTAGGTAAGTGACTTTGAGCATACAATTGTGGTCAGACGTTTATATGCAACCTGCATGGGCATGGATTTCATTGTAATATTGGACTTTTAATGATTTATTTGAACTGTTTTTCCCAGGCTATAATGTTAGTATGACCCTGGTACAAAAGTATAGATACTTTTGATGTATGGAAAAAACATATGTATGTGGAATTTTTTTCCCCCTTCCTGATTTCTTAGTTTTGTTTTGTTTTTTAAAATATTCTTCACACTTTAAAGTTTCAGATAATCAAAACAAACTTTAATATTAAACTAAGATAACCCAAGTAAATACAAAAGTTCTCCAAACCTACCTGGCCCTATCTAGAAAGGTAATTTCCCCCACTTGTTAAATCATGAATTATCTGGGAATTTTTAAAAGCTGATTTCATTTTCACTAACCAACACCCAGGCCTGATTACTGGCAGACTTGTTGCATTAAGAAATCACGTAAATACAACCTTTGAGATGTGATGTTAGAAGAGAATCAGAGTATCTGTGGCAGTTGTGTGATGATATAATGTCAATATGGACCAAAATCTCAGAGGGATGTTTACAGCACTTTGTGGAATCACAAAAACTTTTCAAGCCATGTTAGGCAAAATGCAATTTGTCATGAAACAAATGACAAAAAGCATTATTTTCTTTAAAATAAAGAGTAATATGTAATCTATTACTTTTCTTTTAGTAACAATCCCAGCAATGGTGATTTGCACCTTACAGAGACCAGTCTTTAACTGCTGTTGGCAATTTTGTACATCAATAATAATTAAAAAAGGTCCTAAATCAGATACAGGGCACTCATTAATCAATTTTGCTTTATCAAATTAGTAAAGTGGTTTTCCTGGTATTACCAACTACTGACTCATATCTATAATTACAGCCAGCAGACACAGGGAGAACAAAGACACAATGGAAGATTTATGCTGTGAAACAACAGGGATAACCACAGCACCACTATACTGCCGATATGAAAGACTGATACAAAATGAAACACATCAGACATTATTAAATGCTTTTCATTAAAGTGAACAGTAAAACTTTAAAATCTAAAGAAAAATATCAACTTTCTTTTTGTTGTTGGCCAAACACTGACAGTCCACATTAGCTTCAATAATTAGCCCCAGGAGGTACAGTCATGTAGACTCTTAGTGTAGGGACAGAAGTGGGTTATTACTGTAACCTTGTTTCTGAGGGTATTTTTAAGAAGCAAACATCTGAAAAGCGTCAAGATCTCTGCCATCTTAGCTCCATGTCTTAATCACCCAGTTAACACACTTACTTATCTTGACGAGGAAACTTGCCACAGCTGGAAAAAAACACACACACATTAACAATATTATTCAATAATAATAATAAATGTTCCAGGTTTTACATCAAATTAACCAACTCACCCAAAAATGGCAAAAAAGTAAGAGCCTGACGTTTCTCCATAACCCTTTCATGTACCTTTGGGCATGGTTTATTCAGCTTGCCAAGGCTTGCAAGGGTGTTGCACATGTGTTGCAAGCAGATAACATACTGGGCTGTTAACTTCATTTTAAGGATCTCTGTGTTGTCAAATGCAAATATAGCTTAAATATGCACAAAGATTTTAATCAAATTGGAGAAAAACATGCACAGTCAATATTAAGGGACTCACCGAGGTCACAGTTAAAGTCTTTGAGTGACTGTGATCGCCATACTTTAAACATATTTTGTTTAATCTACGAGTGTATGTGCATACATTCCTTATATACAACAAATTATATCCATAACCTGCATAAAGCCACACTACACCCAAGATGTTAGGAGAAATAAAAGAATGAGACTGCTTCGTTTTGATGAATAGTTTAAATGATTTTGATTAACATGTCAAAAATATTCAATACAGTTACAGTGGTTAAAAGCTCTGATATAAGTTTCTCATTCATCTTCCATGGGAATAAGTTTATTTATTTACTTTTTTTAATCTATGTTTTTTTGTTTATTTAAGAGGGACAGTGCGCATTAAGGGACATCAGCAAAAAGATGCAAACAGGCCAGATTTGAGCAAAACTGCTAATATCCATCCCAACACTCCAGACAGGGGACAGTACACAGATATTGAGGTTTCTCCTGTGACATCATGCACACATTGCTCAAGAGTTTTCCACTATATTGGACGTGATATAACCATCAGTTGCTAGAGAAAAATGTCTTTTCCCTGACAGGTTGGCAGTGGTTCTGGAGGTTGCTGGCTTTCATTGGGTGAAATCAGTTAAAAAGAAGGTGCTGCACCAAAAACCACCTCGTGATTGCCTTGATTACTACCTGGTTGCCTGTAGTTTTCCATGTCTGTCTGCAAACATCTGCTAACTACTAGGGGTAGTAAAACTTTTTTTAAAAAGTGTGACGCGAACTGGAAATGGTGAAAGTTTGCCTTCAAAGTAAAAATTGTGCCTGAGAGCTCCAACATGTTTCAAAAGACAACTTTTACTGTGAAGGCAAATGGTCTCCTGATTATATCTCACTTTTCACTACAGCTCTGAGTAGCTGGACAGTGTTTGTAGACAAGTCTATCAGTTCCATTCAAACTACAACCTCAGCAATATTCTACCAAAGGAATAACACAGGGGTTTTTGCCAACCAGTCTGGAATACTTTTTTTTCTCCTAATGACTGGTGGTTGGCAGCTGATCAACCACCAGTATGACTAAGGCTTTATTCACTTGGCTCTAGAATGGCTGACAAGTTAAGTTCATGTGGTTTAGTCTGGATATTTTTAACTGAGATGCAAGCAGCTTTAACATTGATCTGCTGATTGACTGATTTTTCTCTTGCAAAATTTGTACATAGACAGATTAATGCTCATTGTCACTGCCAAGGAGGTTATGATTTCGGTAGTGTGCCATTCTATATGTGAACGTGATAGCTCAAATGGCTTTAAATGAATTCTGATAAAACTTTGTAGGGGTGTAGCGTGGGGTCATAATAACAAGCCATTTGAATTTTGCTCACATCCACCAAAGTCTTCGAGGTGTACTTAATGACTTATTGGTGGAAAATTGATAAAAAGCCTTATAACTTAGCAACTATGATTCTTATGAGTGTGGTGTGTATTGTCCGCATATAGCAAGTACCATTTAATGGTTTAAAACATCATGTCACATTTGACCTCTGACCTCTCCTTCGGTAGCTTGATCTGAAGGTCAAATTGATAATAATCCTATATAGAGCGTTTTAAAAGGACATCAGGTTTTCAGACTGATGGGATAGTCTGTGAGCATAGTTTATTTATTTTATTATGATATGATTATGTACAGTAACAGGTTATAACCATTTGAATATGTAACACTTTGACTACATGTACAGTGTTCCCCAATAACAATTTTTTTGTTTTGGAAAACAAACTTGTCCTCAAAAACTTTTTTCACTTGATAAATTTTTGCTAAACATTTAAGTGAATTTTAATAACTGCAAAATGAGCGCTACACATGTACCATATCCATAAATAAAAAAATAAGTATCCACAAAATTATGTAAAGTAGATTAAAATGGATCTTAAGGGGAAAATAACAAAAGCCTGTACTTTGTACTTGTTTTTACTCCACTGCAAACTTCTTGAAGTATGTTTAAGAAGAACAAAGAAAACAGAATGGACAATATACGAAATACAATACTATTCCTATAAAAGTAAATACTGCTAAGAAAGTGAGACACCTTGGTGGAAGTTTGTGCTCTGAGAGTGCTTCTTGTTTTAAAGGGCTTTACTCCTGTCTGTAGTAACACAGTGATACTCATTAAACTAACTTGTGTCACTCAGGGTGTTAGGTACTTTCAGCTGCTCCCTTTATTTACCCAAGGAAATAATTTGGCAACCCTCCCACTGATCCAGGCTTGGGACCGGCATTACCTCGTGACCACCTGAGGCTGGGTTTGTCTCCTCCTTGAATTAAACTTGGGATCTTTAACAGATTAACAGATAAAACAGCAACAAGTCAGTATGACATAACATGCCTAGTATTGTAGCTAATATCCATATGTGCTACCACTGTAAACCTGGACCTTTACAGAGGTGCCTATATTCAGGAAACATCTGTATTAATGGACAAGTGCAGCCTGTAGCAGAGAAACTTTGCTTTTACTCTCCTTTTTACTGTAGAGTGTGTAATTACATATATTATATACTGTCTTCTACCCTCTTCACACACAAACACACATTCAAAGAGTAGAAGTATTTTTAAGTAACCCATATCTAATCTACATAGTATTTAACAAGTAATACTGAGTTTAATTGTCTTAAATAACCTGAGATCACTTACATCTGTGCATACATTCAAAAACAACTCAAAACCATTTGATTCACACAGGTTTACACTTAATAGCTGTTGATTTGTTTTGTTTTGCTGTCTTCCCTGCCTCGAGGCAGTGAACCCACACACGTTTTTGTATTTTTATGTGTTAAGTCCATTGAATTTATATGTAATGAAATGTGCTATATAGATAAATTTGTTGCCATTAAAAGGAGGAAAATTTTTATAGTTAAAGTATTTACAATATAAAAAGGAAAAAGGGGGGGGGGGTATATTTGTGGCTCTTATCTTTTATAAAGCAAGAGTTTGCCAGCACTTTGACTTCTTATTTCGACCACCTGACAACTCGGCTCTGCTGTCAGCAGCCAGAACCGTATTTTAGTTTTAAGAGAAAGACTGTGGAGACGAAATCCACTTTTTAAAAGCGTAGATGGGATGTTTTTAGTGACTGAGAGTGACGTCCTCTTCAATGACCACAGAAAGAACTCAGCGTTGCTTATGTCGCTGTCTCAGCATCGTGGCGTGCTGCTTCACCAGGAAACGCTTATCAGAGCTGCTCTGTGGGGGAAACACATACATGCAAATTTTTAAACTTTTTTAAAGAAATGCTTGAGTGGCAGTAGTTCAGGAGCCTTTGGTGCTCTTGACCTAGCCAGTAATGAACCATATTGTCATGTAACTTTGCACATGTGCAGTAGAAAAGATTTTATGTAGTTGTAGATATAGTTTTTTTTTTTCCTTTTGTTCCAATGACCACTAAAATAAAGTTATGGCTCTTAACCCATTCTCTTATTTAGGAGCTTTAAAGTAACTAGCCTGAAGCATACCAGCTTCCACTTACCAGCCAATATGGTGGAGGGAGTGGGAGGATTTTGGACACGTGCTTACCATAACTAGCATGTCTTTCAGTCTCTCAATGGCCTTCTGATTGGCTCGTCTCCGAGACACATATGAGGTTAAGAATATGCTGAGGAGACAAAGCGAAAAGTGTTGAAACAATCTTAAAGGAGGGTGAACTGGTAAAGATGAACACTACAAATACAGGTTTTACATTTGTAGTGGGTGCAGAGTTATTTGCATACTTACATCTCTGCTAGTATTAGTGGTAGGGCAAAGGCCTCAGAAGTCAGGTAGCGGATAGTGGTCTGGGCTGGGCTGGGGAGACTTTTCACACACTCTCCAGTCACATTCAACATTGTTTGTTCATTTCTAAATGGACCACAGAAAGACCTTGGGATGGTAGAGGTAATTCAAATGAGAAAAATGAGAAGCGGATAAAGATAAAATATAAATATGGGGTTTAGTTCTGATCCTAAAAGGTTTCACATTAAAAATAAAAGAAAGAAGTAATGTACACGGGCAGTTTCAGATGCAGTTAGAGTGAAAACCTTACGCGTTTCTGTCCTCAGTGCTTTGTAGCGGATAGTGGTTGAAGCCCAGCGTCGCTGCACACATGAAGAGACCAAGAAGCAACATGAAGTGAAACAAAACTGAAGAGCTGGACCCTCGAAACATCCGCTGCTCTGGCACACAACACCGCATGACACTGAACTGAAGACACAAAGGCACAGCAAACGGAACACATTTTATACTAAGAAAAAATAAGGTGAGAAATATAAAGAGTTTATAATAATCTAACCTTTTTAATGTAGAATGTGACAACCAATGAAACGATTCCTATGACAGGCAGCAGAGGGCAGTAATAGACTCCCACCCAGGATACAGTCTGACTGTAAACAAGGTCCAGCACATTGAATGGTATCAGGAAGCGCTGTTTCCCTGACAGTCGGGCCAGTAAGGATCTTGGATACTTCTCTTGCACCAACCTGTTAAAGATAAGGGAGATGGCTTAGATCGAATCTGTCCTTCTATCTACTCAGGAGAGACATCGTTGATCTTTCCATTCAAACCACAAAGATGACTGAGAAAGAAACAGACTGTTGATGTCAGTCAAACCCACTTCCTGGGGTAGTCAAAGAAAAAGACATTGAAGAATGTGGCAAGGAAGTTGAAGATGGACAGCTTGTACATCTCTCTACCAAACTGGTTCTCCTTGCACTGAAACAGTGAAGAGACACAAAGTTTTTTTTTTAAAATGGATTCAAGAAAATAATTTAAACCCTTGATGATGTGTCATTAAAGCTCAGTCTGTACCACCTTGGCATCTTGCTCTGTTGTTGTGAAGACAAAAAATAAATAGATCCCCAAGGAGGCCAGCTTTAAGAAGATGCTCCTGAAGAAAAGAAACAGTAAATCCACGAATGTATGTGTGCCTGTACATAGAGTAAAAGTTTATGTCTCTTTTCACCTTACCTCAAAAGCGTGACATTCACCTGCATGGTGAAGGAGTAGTCTTCAAAAGACGAGATCTTACGGAAGATGTGGGGAAGGACTAGATTGACAAAGGTGATGGTGATGGGAGGAAGATACTGGAGGAGAAGACTGACCAACCAGTGATATTCAGAGTTGTCCTAAGACACACATACCATATCAGCTATTAAGAAAATTTATTAAATACATACTTGAACAAAGCAAGAATATTTATTTACTTTAGGTATGAGAAAACCAAGAAAGACAAAAGTATTGTTTAAAAAAAAGCATATTTGTTAGGCGTTAAAGGAGAGAGGGCCCAAAATCAAGACATGGAAACACATTAAACAACAAAAAGGCAAGACTTTTATGGCTGTTATTAAAAAAGAAAAGAAAAAGAAAACAGAGACACAGAAAGCCGGCTTGCCTTAAAAGAAAAGAGTTGACATTTAGCAAGGGACTGCACAGAGGGCTGATTAGGCAAAGGTGGAAACAATGAACACATGTGGAAATTAATATGGGGCAAACAAGCTCTAATAAGGGAAAATAGGAACTAGAGACACACAGAGAGCATGTGTGAATAGAAAGTATCAATTAGGAAGGTTAGAGAAATGACTCAGAATTAGCTGTGTGGCAGTCATGGTAACTGGCCTGCATTTGTATAGCGCTTTACTTAGTCCCTAAGGACCCGAAAGCACTTTACACTACATTCAGTCATTCACCCATTCACACACTGGTGATGGCAAGCTACATTGTAGCCACAGCTGCCCTGGGGCGCACTGACAGAGGCGAGGCTGCCGGACACTGGCGCCACCGGGCCCTCTGACCACCACCAGTAAGCAACATGGGGTTAGTATCTTGCCCAAGGATATTTGGCATGCAGCCTGGAGCAGCCTGGGATCAAACCACCGACCTTCTGGTTAGTGGCTGACCTGCTCTGTCACCTGAGCTGCAGCCACCCCATAATAAGAGCTGTTTGAATTCTCCAAATACTAAGGATACTGATTCCTTTATTAACTGCTCCATCATAGGAAATAACAGGCCATCCTTTATGAAAGGAGATCATCCCACATGCCATCCCACAATTTATAGTGATGTGCTAACTAACTATTTAGAAAGCGGTTAACATAATTCACCAAGTTGCACAGGTCATGTAAATGTGAAAAAAAGAAGATAGAGGTAATTTTTTTGGACTATTCGAATGTACCTGGAGAGAGTCCTCAACAAGATAAAACAGGGGGACTAAACCATAGACAAAACAGAAGGAGACAAAGACAAGGACACACCAGAGACACTTTGAAAGTGCAAATAGAAATACTAAAGTGGGGAGCAAAATCAAAATGCTTAAGAGGAAACCACATTATTTGGCAACACTTGGCATCAAACCATTACCTTTTTCAGAGATGTTTGTGTGGCAAAGTAGATGAGGTAAAAGGCTCCACCAAGCAGAGATAAAACAATCAGGTTCAGGATGATTCTGACCAGGTAGAGACGGACCTTCTCACCAAGTGTCCTTTGAGCTGCCCTCAAAGAGAAACTCTGCTCCTCCAGGAAAAGCTGCAGAGGAACAGAAACTATTGTGAGGACCATATCCGATCCACACCACTACCCGAAGACTCCAGCAAAACATTAGAAGTACAGTAAACACATACGAACCATACAGAGCACCTACTCTGTCAGCAGCTTTCCTTTAGACAGTGCTAACCACTGCGCCACACTATGCTCCACATGATATTAGCCCTCGGCCGTTTAAGGATGTCACAGGATGTATGTATGAAAACAGAGTTAGACTGAACAACAGCACAAACTTTTCAGAAACTTCACCAGCACTTTGGCCAATTTACAATCCTGTATGAGGGTCTCAGTGCCTGGCCATTCACCTTGAGGTCATTTCTGATGAAGCCGTGTTTGAGAGCCGCAGCAGTGGGATCCTGGATGGTGAAGTCCCAGCCACAGAAGATCTTATAGCTCACGTTCATGCTGTAACGCTTCCCGAGCATCCAGGTGTGCTTGTAGCCAACTGTTGTTCTGTCGCAGGTGAACGTACGTAAATAAAACATCATTTTGACCTCTTATGTTGCATTGTTGTGGATCACTAACCTGCGGACCACCAGAATGAGACTTAAAAACAGGATTGAGAAGATTCCAGCAAGGTACAGCAACGGTGTGTTCAAGCACTTTAAGTCCAGGGACCCTCGTGTATAAAAGCCATAGAAGACAAGAGAACGATTCACGTAGCCCTGCAGAAAAGACAAGCAAAAGATTATAGGAAACATGTGGGCTACAGCTAATAAATACTACACATAGTTTAGAACACAAAAGCTTACAGTTCCCAAGAAGAAATCTAAAGAAGAGTCACTTTCTTTAAATCTCAACGGTTCTGTAAAGTCAGAGAGAATAATTATTTTTAGAAGTCAACACATAGTTGTGGTTAATTTGCTGCCATCTGTTGTCACGGCTGACTTACCATACTCATCCCTGCGATAAAATATTGATGGACCCACAATGAAACCCCCGATAAGAACACAGTGTAGCAGGTTCAAGTAAATCAGATATCTGAGGAAAACAAAATAGGACTTCACCCCAACTCCAAACTTGCCTGGAACAAATAATTAGGTGAGTTATAATTAAGTGGTTCAATCACAGCACATACTAAGTTAATACACCACAAATCTATCTCACCTTCAATGGTCCGGAGGGTGTGCCGCCATGGCACCAGGCCAGACAGAGCTTCTTTTATCTGTACCCTCACCCTCTTCCTGTTGGTACTCTGGCTTTTCCTCCAGGACTCCCAAAAATTAATATCATTGATTTCCTGCTTCCTCCTTTCTCTAGAAAATACCATAAATATCGCATTTATTGAACATGGCAGTTTTAGAGGTTAACCATGATATATTCAATCAAAAATTAAACATGCATATAAGCTATCAGACATTTGATGTTTTAAAGAAATCCAACATTGCGGGTTTGGTTAACGCATGGCCTCTGACCAAGTAGCAGTTAAGTGTGTCAGCAAATGATTGAGGTCTGTACAAAAAAAAGTGCTCTCATCAAACACTTTTTTTCTTTGTGATACTTCTGTTAACACTTGTAACTGTCGTTTGGTTCAAACTTGTTTAACAATGGGATTTCTCGACCACAACTGTAATGTGTTAAGAAGTTTTAGTCAGCTAAGATGGCTGAAACAGAAATTAAAGAGGAAGGTTTGCTGGACTGCTACTGTAGATCAAGCACCAGCATTTACTGTGGATGATTATGATCCAGTAATGTGTATCATCCTGCATAATAAGTTTTTTTTTCACTTTAAGCTATTTCTTGGTGCTCATGCTTAATTGAGTGATTACTTGGGTAAAAGTTCTAAAAACTTGTTTTGCTTATTTGCTAAACAGCTATTCAGTGCAAATGAGCTTTCAGGGCCATGTGTAGTACCCTGAAAACTGAGCATGAGCATGAGCACAGTTGGGCTGAGCATGAGCCTGAAAATCAAGCCGATGGTTAGGATTTCACGTCCCTGTTTTTAACAAGATCACCTCTGTGCTACTGTCTTTGAAAAAAATCTTGGAAACAATCCTTGTCAGTGCCACCGAAATATTCCCTAGAGGTGTGCGGGATCATATGCATAATTTTACTGGGTATTAAGTCAAAAAATGTGGAAACATCTGTTCAGAGACATACAGATGCAACTGCAATACGTTTCTTTAAGTAAATCAGTAGTATTCTATTTAATAATAAGTTAACTGCATGGGTATTTTATACTTGTATGTCAAAGTAAGACATAGATCAAAAAGAAGCAGATTTGGGAAGTCTGTAAAAAGATTTACTCACTTGGCACCCCTCTTTCCCTGAATACACATGGCCAAGTTTCTGAGTGGTTGCATAGATGTTTTGTCTCTGGGTCCTCTGGACAGGTGGCCACTCGTTTCCCCGGCCTCTGGGCCACCCTGGTTGGTCTCTTCCGAAAAGTCATATCTGTTCTGCTCAGGTCGGGAAGCTTGAATGCTGGGCAGCAGGTCAAATATCTCAGTCTGATAGTACTCACAGGAGTCTGAAGACAGGGTGGACACAGTGCTTTCCTCTGGGATGAACACAGAAAAGTAGATTACAGTATAAGTTTGTAAACAAGTTGGTGTACTGTTGCTTGCTCTGCCTGTAAAATGTAAGAAAGAGCTTTAAAAAATGACTAAAGTAACTTGTTCAGAGTTAAGTTGCTTGCTTTGTAACCAAATGTATATTTAGCTCATAGTAGAAGATCCAAATGCACATAATACAAACAACTCAAGACAGCATAAAACACAATGTGCACAAAGTTCCTGTTATCACAAAAAATTCCGATAAAACAAGCACAAAGTAACTAAAAGGAATCAAGAAAACATTGTTTCTGCATCATCTGTGCAACTTGAGAGGTTAAGTCTTCAAATGTCTTATTTTTTCCAGCAAGCAGTGCAAAAAACAAATACACTGTATTCACTTTTCAGTGAGATAATAATACATCAACAACCATATCAGTTATTTATTTAGTTTGCACCTCCTATTGTTTTGCAAACTTGGATCAGTTTACTTTGTTTCTCTGTCGCTTCTGTGTTTGAGGTAAGAATCAAGAAGTTGAAGTTTGTTATTTTTGGATGCACACATCTTAATATGTCAACAATTTATAATGTTTTACAAGTGTTGTAGTGTTGGATGTGACCTGTGTTAAATTAAAACCATCAGGGCAACCAATCAACTGGCAGCAAACTGCCAAGGTACTCTGTACCGAGCATAGTACAAATGGTCAGTTTGCCATTAAGTGTCATGCAAGCATACATACTGTGAGTACTGACACTATGATAAACAAGCACAGCATTTTCTCACATACTCACACAGGCACATTTGTTTTTTTCATTACCTGACATGAGCCTCATAAAGTCGACACTTTGGTGCGCCTCCATTTTCCTCTTGAACTTCCTCTTCAATCAAAAATGAAAAATAAAAATAAAGTATCCAAACTTCTCACTTCATCTAGATAGCATTTCAACAAGCTTCTCCATGCAAGCTGCAACTTAAAGTTGTGTGAAGTGAGAAGTTACTTCCGCAATCTGCATTAAAAATATCGCACACATCGTCACGCTGAAATGAAGACCTCTGAATGGCTGGTCTGGAGTTGGTGTTTGTTCCTCAAGCTCTTCTGTGTATGGCTGACTGTTTTGTTGCAGGTGAATCATGTCAGATCTGTTCACAATGAGGGCGAATGCTACAGCTTCAGGAAATCACATGACAGGATGCACTCCCAGGCGTTAGACTGATGGCAAGATTACAACCAATCTCACTGGACTGACAAACACTAAGACGAGAAATTTTTAAGGTTATTAATTGACAGGCGTGTTAAAAGTTTTGGCCTGAGAAAGGACATGTGTCACAGAAAACTTTTTGGTGTTGTTTAATGTGTTGATATCCACAATTTCATTACATTTTCTAATTTTTAAGGACTTTCTAATTTCTAACACAGTTTGATCTGTTTACAGCTGATTTTGCCAGTGGAATCCACCACAGTGCAATTCTAAGCAAATATTTATTTTAGGTTAAATTTTAGACTCTGTTTACACAACATCTTTAAACTATCAGCCAAATAATTAGGTGAACAGTCATCATCTTCCTTTTTCAGTCAATTCTTTACTGACTAATCAGCTGCACTTGGAAGTGTTGCACCATTTGCACTAAGGCATCTGATTGCTGAAGCAAAGAGGCTCTTTACACCCACTCACCGCACATCTAAGTCTTCTGAAATTTCCAGTCAAAACCATTTACAACGAAACATGAGCATGAGCGTCATTTCTTATGCACTCTTTCAACACCACTGGTTTCAATTCAGTTGAGACTGTAACACTTAGAGTTGATTTTCATTTGTACTGACACACTTTTCAGTTTTATGTGGTGCTACTGGGTTATTATAACAATTTCAAGATTCGTTTTTAAAGCACATCCTGATTTATAATTTATCTCCATTGCATCAGAGGAGTAGTGTACACACTTTTAGGATGTAGATATTGCCTAGGACTAACACATGGCACACAAAAATGTGCCCATTGCTACTTTTTTCTTTAAATTAAAGATGAACATCACCTTTTTCAGAGGAAAATCAAATGTAAAAATCATGATAGAGTTCAGATTAAACTATCCTATGAAATTATGACAAAAAAGTAGTATGCAGAATGACCCAGAAACTGAACCTTTTAAATAAAGATCAACCAGTTTACCTTAGTGTGCTTTACTTAGACATATCTAAGCCAAATGAGAACACCATGAGAAAACCAAAAGAGAGTGGAGGAAATAAAAGATAAAACAACCCAATGTACACACATAAAAACCCAGGAGGAAAACAGTTTATGGATTGTAGTCCTACAGCAAAATAAAAAGACAGCTGTGCAAGTGTCTCCACAGCTGGGGGCTGGTAGTTTGTTAGTAAACTAAGTCTGCAAATAAATGTATGTACTGCTTTCTATATACAGATCTGTCCACTGTGGCAGCAAGATGCCACATATGTGATCTTCTTAAAACCCAGTTATGGTATTTTAAGTGACATCAAATAAAACTGTCAAGAGCCTCACGCAGGTTATTTATAGTTTTTACAGATGTTTATACAAGTGAGCAAAAGGGTAAGAATAGATCTCTTAGTCTTTCAATAGTTGTTAAGTCACAGCTAGGCTAGTAATGTTTGTATTTATACTTTGAAGGCTGTGTAACAATTTGTGCATGTTCACAAGGAGGCACATGTCCGGTGTGGGGGCACCGAGCCCTCGACAAACACATGATTGCCTATCTGGTGCTACATTATGAACACTATTGGGCTGGAATACTGTTAATCTGACAATATCCCAAACCACTGGCGGAAAGCATGGACATTTACATTACTTAGGTACAAGTAAATTATGCTGTATTATTATAGATCAGGCATCCCAGCATAATATAAATAATAAAAATCAATCAATCTCTAGCTGCACCATAACAGTGATATACATACAATTAATCAATAATTACGATCCATTATGATACCTGTCATTCAGGACATTTTACATAATGGGCATTTTTAAGTACTTAATGATATTTTGATGCTATAACTTTTGTATTATTTAGTAGGAATATGACTTTTAATTAAGTAGAGTCTGAATAAATATTACTTGAAAAAACTTGCTCTTGTTTAGTGCCATATTTTAGTGCCACATTTCATGCAATGCATGTGTATTCGGACGTTTGTGCCAGTTTTCTTCACTGTCTTTATTTCCCCATCATACACGAGCTCATTCTCTCCAACCACACCTACTAGGATGTTCTTGGTGCCCAGCACTGTCCCACTGAAGAAAAAAAAAAACCCTGAAAACTTGCGAATAGGACTGAACCAAGAGTGCCAACTCTGTGGGGGGTCAAATTTACATTACGTTGTTATCAGTTACGAGTCTTGCCGATGAGTATGTTAAATCGTTTTGGAAATCATGTCACACAATAAAGCATTAGCTTAGTTTTTCTATGAGTTAAGTAATTGAGCTTCATATTTTATAATTTTACTAGTTTTTATTTTAATGTAGAAACCCAGCATCCCTTAATGGTTTGTCCCCGCTGTCTCGTTAACTGTGCCGAGTGTTATGACTGACAGCGGTCGGTTACTAAAGATTAGCGGGTTTGTTACGATTCTGAGTGGGTGAGTAAATACGTTTGGTGACTCTTTTTTTGGGAGTTTAGCTGCTGTTTATCTTCATTTGCTCCTGTTTGTAATTTCTATTCAACTTGGTAAAAGTTCAACTTCAGTCTTTGGCAACTTGTCGACCGCCTGTTGTTAGAGTTTAAGCTAACCGACGGCAAAGAGAGAAGTTGGTGTTTTTAAAGGGCTCTGTGACTCTGCTCTTTTTGTTTCTGTAAACGTGTTCAGCAGAAAAGCCTGCAGACGTAATTACAGCGTCGGAATCTCTGAATAAGCTTTTTGTCGTGTGTTATGTTACGGCAGAGTGGATTTTTTTTTCAACAGTCTCCGTTTTCTCAAATTGGCAGACACGTTCATATTAAAAGGTAGATCTGTGTTGTAGTTTTCAGTTTGGAGCTTAAAATGTTCTCACAGATAGCCCTGCTATGTTGTCAGACCAGTTGTCTGTTTGTCGAGAAGCTGATAATTGATCGCACAAGGCTGAGATGAGTCTGAACAAGTTTACCATTTACTGTGCTGTTTAGAAGAAAAAAGAAGAAGAAGAAGTTGGATCTAAAATCCACATTGTAATTTCTCATCTTCATTAATAATTAAGATTAAGACATTCAAACTTTTATGCTAGCTTTTAAATAATTTAGTAAATAGACCTCCAAGTACATAGCACTTCTTTGACCACTCAAAGTGCTTTTAAGTATTCAAACATAGATATTGTGAGAGATGATGCACAAACATATTTTTCTACATCACCCAATCTTTCTTTAATAAGGAAGAAGTAATAGGTGCACTACTGGCATTCCTTTAAATCTGTGTTGTAGTTTGCAGTTTCTGTGATGTAGCCAGGAGTAAACCTATCATTTAGAGTCCTCTGTTCTGAATTAAGGAGGAGAGACTGTTGTGGGCCTGAATAACAGTGTGACTGTGCGTGTGTTTGTGTGTGTGTGCATGCCTGGCTTTGTTAATTGCATGCACATTTTCATTATTGTCTATTACGGTATGATCTTTACAGTTTTTATTGCTCAGCATTTGCCCATTCGCCCAACCTTTATTTCCTTTACAGTTAAGCAGAGTTGCTGCAAGCAAAATCTACCTCTCTTCCTCTGTGACCCACCCTTTCATGATGCTTCACTCAAACTTTGAGGTATTGTAATCCAAGTCTTTGTTTTGCTGCCATGTTAACTACAGCTTTGTGCTTTGCTGCTGCATCTTGTTGGCTTTTCTCAGTACTCACTTTTCAGTATTGAAGGGTGGAGAAATTCCTTTTTGTAAACTATCAGACCATTTTATGATCTCAGACAGTGTGTTGGTTTTTGGAGTGTGGTGTATTCATTGTGACTTGGTTAAACTCCTCTTCATGGCACTCCAGTTGGATCTTTCCAGATGTTCATA
Source organism: Etia nguti (assembly GCA_015106755.1). NCBI lineage: Eukaryota > Metazoa > Chordata > Actinopteri > Cichliformes > Cichlidae > Etia > Etia nguti. The sequence goes on along the minus strand of VUQG01019394.1, from coordinate 63,033 downwards.
CTGCTTATTTAGCTTTTTAAAAGACCCTAGTTTTGTCTTTTAGCCCTTCCTACTTTGCTTTCATTACTCCAAAAACCCCAAATTCCCTCTCCTCAGCTTTTACTTGTTCCTTTGTATTCAGTTCAATTACAGTTACATTTCAATCTGCATGAATCATTGTTCATATTGACCAAAATATTTGTACTATACTCAAGCAACTCTACATTAAACTCCTTTTGTGCATTGTTCTCTGGCTTATTTTGTTTGGCTATCTTTAAGCTCAACTTTGACCTCCCTGTCTAGCTCTCTGTTTGACCCATTCCCACAGTATCCTGCACTGGCTTTACAGTCTCAGAGGACTGCCTTAATATTAGTTTCACTTAGACATTAAAAGAGGACACACGGTATGACAAAATATAGAGTGACTCAAGCTGAGCAGTGTTGCATGACCCTGCTTTGTTTGCTTCTTTGCCCTGCTGAAGGGAAAATTTGAGATAGAAATATTAGTTGTATAACAAGCAATACACGTGAAATTCATATGAAAGGAAATGGGTCCAGAAACATGATCCTGGAAACAATTTGGTAATCGGAAAAGTATGTTTGAAAGGGAGGGAAAGCATATGTGTGCAGTAGATTGTCCTATCAGAGCCTGAAAAGAGCACGCGCAGTAAAAACAATTAAAATTGGTAGTTCGGCATTTCTCAGTCATGGAGTCATTTAGTTAGTGACTGGACTGATATGCAGAGCTCCTCCCAACTCTTTCCATGCTGCTCACACAGAACAAAAACAAGGAGAACCAGCAATCCACTCTCAGATTCCAGGTCTTTTCTTTTAAGTTTATGGATCGTCATTTATGTGTAGTGATTAAACTAAGCTCCCTTTGTTTGTTGCTGACCTAGCAGTACAGTTTCAAAGTGGCAATCACATTAAACCAGTGGTTGTCCACCTGTTTTCTGCCATACCTGACATTAGAAGCTGAAGAAAGGTTGCACCCCACACCCCAAAGTTTATGGTTATTATTAACAATGAAAAATGATCAATATTGAATTTTACTTAAAAGTGCATACTGTTATTGCAGTAGCATCATGTTTGTTTAGTTTCATTTCATATATTCTGGTTATCTGTGTCAAAAGATAAGAAGTCGTGTGACGTATATTTATATACGTCATATTAGGACAGTAAGATAATGTGTACTGATTTCAGTGGCTAATATTTATCTGCTGTGTCACTACAGATTTGCTCTGGCTAAATATGCTGAAATTGCTGAAAGAGTTGAAAATGATCAGTGGAAAAAAAAAAACACTAAAGAAAAGGGGGACTGGGGAAATGGGGGGGACAAAGTAAGAGGTTTGGAAAAAATGCTGTCTGCATCAGGAAACTGTACCGGTGACAGCGCTGTGATGACGTAACTCGGATCATGAAGCTCATGACAAAAACCAATGTGGCAGCCATATAGGATGACTGTGCCCCTGAAGCTCACCAAGTAGAGCGTGCATCCAGTGTAGTGAAGCCTGATGTTCTTACTGTGGTGATCCATGTCAGGACAGCCATTTATAGTGTGTGTGTGTCCCTGTTAGCACTATACTGTCTCATCAAGTTTAAAAAAAGTTTTGCTGAAGCACAAACAATATTGAAGGCCTTTATTTACATGAGACATGAATCTGTGATTTATGGTAGCTATAGCTAATAGTTACAGCTAAATATCACAGGATTAAAGTGTGGCACATGACTGATTTTCTGGGTTGTACATGACAAGTGCAAGAGCTTGGTAGAAAATGATCTCTCTGGTGGTTTAGCAAAAGATTATTTTGTGCGGATTTCTGAGAATGATTGTAACTTACGTTTAACTCTTATGTGAGTGTGTGGGGTTTGATAGCTTATTGAATGATAAGCTTTGCATTATCTTGTAACTGATCTCCATAGAGACATGCAAAGGAAATTCTCATGTGTATTATACTAGAGTATTATAGTCTTAGCAAACCAGCTTTAGCTCAGATGTTTTTATATTTGCTCACCATGAGCACTGTTGAGCTAATATTTCTGGTGTGGGAGCAAGTAAACAGGAAGTGGATCTAATGTTTGATGGAGCTGTAATTGTTTTCACAGATAGCTCTGCTATGTTGTCAGACCAGTTGTCTGTTGCTGGACAACCTATAAGGTTGAGATGAGTCTGAACAAGCTTACTATTTACTGTGCTGTTTAAAAAAAAAAAAAAAAAAAAAAAAAAAATAAAATATAAAATC
>VUQG01019394.1:46699-59107 GCA_015106755.1 Etia nguti | reverse complement strand
CTCCTAATCCTTCTCTCCCCCCTCCTCCCAGGTAGAAGATCAAACACCATGGTGGAAGTAGAGTGCAGGTCTGAGCAGGCACGGGTGTGAACTTGAGAAATACGGCTGGATACATCGAGACCGTCGGCAGTGAAGCAAAATGTCCCGAAATGTTAACTTTGACCTGAGCCACCCGCTTATGGAAGCTGGACTGGAGTAAGTGTCACTGAGAGCTCTGTGTCACTTCATGTTACTCTTGTTTTGTTTTAACATTCTTCATTTTGATTTTGTCGATGTTGAAGTGATTTGGTTAAAAGTTGTCATTGTTGTACTTAAAATTTGTAAACCTTGCCTTAAACTGCAGGCACATTGCATGGAAGATTCTGGTTTCCTTATATAGTAAAGAATGTTTACTTCCTGCCATTTATGGGCTCACCTGTGCCTTGTATATGGTGGACCATTAAAGGGGTTAAGCCATATACGGGGTGAGGGGAGATGACCCTTATATGACTAGAGACGTTGTTAAACAGTTGTAACCACATATGACTAGCAGGACGTCACGTATACAGAGACACACACACGTACACACACACATACACACACACACATACGCACTCACATGCTCGCACATACATGCACACACACACAGTGTCTTAGCTTTTATGACACACTATATGGGTTTTACAGTGGGGTGCATGTGTGTTCACTGAATAAAAAGGCTGCGAGGGAAGGCTGGAGTTGGAGTTGGCTGGGATCAGGTGAGGAGCTTGGAGCTCCAAGATCCGATCGGGCTTCCCTTGCACAAGTAAAAACCGATTGAGCTCTGAGTGTCTGGTTTCGTTCGTGGTGATAAGTCTCTGAGCTAGCGAGGCCTGCGAGTGCAGACCTAACAGTCGATTTTTTTTTCATTTTTTTGTTTTTCTTAACGTGAAGGCCGTGAGAGCGGGAGGGAAGGTTTAAATGGGAAGGGAGATCAGACTGTACTCTGGTGCGGGGTTTTTGTCTGTTTTTTCTATCCTTTTCTTTTTCTAACAATATGACCAGCTGCTGAGCTCCACTTTATTGTCCTTGTTTGTGTTTGGTTGAACCCATCATGACTGCTTGCTTGCTTCTTTTAATTCCTGTGTAGAAGTCAAAGGGAACCAAACTTGCTGTTTGTCCTTCTAAAAAGGAAAACGGTCTCTCCAGGTGCTATCTAAATCAGGAGTAGGCAACTTTTTTTTTTTTTCTCAGAGGGCCTGACTGACTGGGATACAAGGCAAGGAACCACAACCCAAATAACTAGTTAGAAACAGGACATGGTGCTGAAATATGTTAAAACTAATACATTTTGGTGAGGATGAGAAATGGTTTTACAATAAGCGAAAACCAAGAACCTTGTTAGAAAATGTTTTAACTTTGTGTCAGTCTGGCATACAGTTGGTGTAATGCACGCATTAACTTTTATTATTTAATGCATGGTTGCATGAGTGAATGGAAACAGATAAAATATGAACAAACATGGTCACATTCATGAATGTGAATTGTCATATTTCTCTGACATTTTTTTTTTTTACCATCTATGAAACATTTTGGAAACATCAAAAGTTTTCCTAGACACAGACTAGTGCCAGACATATCCTCCTCTGTGTGTTTCATGCTCACTGTTGAACCTCTCTCCTGACCTCCTCTGTACATGTTGAAATTTTCTAATTTGGATTCATCGCTCCATAAGACATGTTGTCGCCGACTTTCATTTCAGTTCTTGTGTAATCTGGCATACCATCCCCTGTTTCCATTACTTAAGAACACCTCAACACCATTCTAATGAGACCATTTCTGATGAGGCTTTGAACAGTAGATGGTACAGTTGAAGAGGCAGATGCAACTCTCGAGTCCTGTCTCAGGTCTTTTTTTTTTGTAAAGTCCTGGCACTTCTTTTGTCCTGTAATTTTCCATTTTCCTGAAAGTTAGGGACGCACTGCAAACTATGCTAATCTGTGCAAAGTTTTTGGCTTCTAGGTCTTTGGGAATCACTTTGTAGGTAATTTTTGTCATTTTTGAAAAACCTTCAGAAAGCCTGGAGAACTATTACTCAAGAAAAATAACAAAGTTTGGCTCCTTGGAAGCAAAAATGAGAGATGACTTGAGACTTTTAGACTGCACTGTGTATTGCGCTTTTTAAAAAAAAAAGTGTTTTGTTTTTTTGTTTTTTGCCCAAATGTGATATAGATGGTGCAGGAAGAGGCTCGCAGCCTCCCACTCCCACCGGGGCCACTGATGACTGAGTCAGAAAGTGTTTTATCTGTAGGTTACTCAGTGGTCACTGGCCCTCAGAGCACTTTGAAGCCTTTGAATCTAGCTTAGTATGTACCACCCTATTTCCTTTTTTATCGGTCCTCAAGCCTGTGCGTCTTTCTGCCAGGAGCCCGGCAGACGAGGAAGGTGTTCATGACTCATTTCAGCAGCTAATAGCAGAACATAGTGACAATGGAGCAACGTCCAATGCCTTGGAGCTGCAGCAGCTGCAGAGTGATTTGGATGAGGAGAGTCAAGGTACTGTCTAAGAAAGACTGTTTGCATGTGATGAACTCTTATTTTTCATTTATTTAAAAAATATATATATTCTCTTTCTTTATGCCTAAAATGTCTTTACCACTTGTAACACCTTTCAATGCTGCGCTGAAGTCCAAAGGCTTCATTTTCTGTCTGTTTGCTTTTCAATCCTCAGACAATATACCGTTGTGTGGCCCTGAACATGAGCATAGCAGAAGGAGGCAGGGGGCAAGTGATTTGGAATGTGACGGCGGCGAAAGAGAAATGGACCCCATCCTAGGTGAACGCTGGTCCTCGGACACCTTGAGAATCCTGTCCTCCATGCCCAGTCGCACCATTGGTGAGTCCTGCAACAAGCAACTATTACTCATGAGGAGAGGATTATACATAGACGGCTTGTTTTAAAACCTTATGAGCACATTCTCATCTGGATTACTTTGTGTGTTACATGTGTTTAATATAATTTTGACACTCATCTCTAGGATTTCTAACAGAAGCTGATTCAGGGTGGTGACTATTCTACTTGAATCATGTCAGGCATGCAATGCAATCCATCCAGTGCTAATCACTAATTGTGTGTTGTAATGTGTGTGTGTGTTGATGTAACAGCTGCAGAGCTCTAAGTCAGAACATTTTCACCTTTCTTTTAGTCTTAAAAAAATTTTCTCACAGCTAACTTGACTCATAGACAGCCTCACAGCATAGACTGTATATGCTGTGATGCTGAACTGTTTTCCTTTTGTGATGTTTTTACATTATTGAAAAATATCAGGCTTCTCAAACAGTTGAGAATTGTTACCACACTTTGGTTTATGTTGAACACAAAAATCTGTCTGAAAGTTGGTCTTGTTCAAAGCGCTTTCAAGGATATCTTATTATTTTTTGTTTTGTTTTGTTTAAAAAAAAAAAAAAAAAAAAAAGAGAAAAAAGAAAAAAAATGGATAAGATCATCTTTATCTTTCCCAAAAGTTTTTCAATAGCCGAAACATTAACAAAGCCCCCCCCCCTTTTTTCTGTTTGTTTGTTTTTAAATATAGCTTAAATATGGTGGAATAGCTTAATAAAATAAAATATGATTTTAAAAAATAAGTTAAAATAATAAAATGTAAATGTAATTCAATGTTATGTAAAAAGCTGAGTGTAAAATAATTAGGTGGCTCTAGAAAGTAACTCAATGAATTCAATATGGTAGAATAAAAGTAGCTTGCTAAATAAACGGATAGCTCAGTATACCATTGCAGTGAGAAGTGTCTTGTTGTACACAGTGCTGACCAGTAAAATGAGGTTTAGCAGGTGTAAACATGGTGTTACTGCTCAATGTTGATGTGTTTCAGCAGGAAGCATTTCGTTTTTCACCTTCCTGTCTGTGGCAGTTCAGGAGAAACAGGGTGGCAATGAAGATTGCTTTACTTCTTTGCAACATGATGCAATAGTTTAAGCATGAGAAACACAACTGGGAGATTAGTATATAGACTTAGACTATATATCAGACTTTTAATGCCCCCCAGCCCCCCAAAAATGTAATTATTTTCTAAACTTGCTTAATCTCTAAGAATGTAACATAATTTATTTATATTTATTTTTTATATAAAGGGTAGCTGAAGCTGTAAAATAAATGTAGTGTAGTAAATGCTTTGTCTCCCTTTAGATTTACCACACAGGCTGTAGGGAAGTTGCTGCTAGAAAGAGACAAGGTGGCACCTGTTAGCTTGCCACAAAGTTTAAAGAAGGCTGGCAGATTTAAAGCTTTAGCAGTTTATCTGCATCAAACTGTGCTTCTTAATTTACTTCTTCTTTCACCCAACTTCTTGTTTGGGTGAAACAAGAAGTTGGAAGATCTCTCAGGTTTCATGAAACTCCTTCGAGGAAATAATTGTTGTTGATCCTGTTTCTGCAGGCCGCAACAGGGGAGCCATCATCTCTCAGTACTGCAACAAGACCTTGAAGCTTAGGAGACGCCGGCAGACCAGACCATCCATCCGGGACTTTTCTCCCTCCTGTAGACCGACCATACGAAGCTATGGCATGGAGGGGGACACTACAGATGCAGAAGGTGGAGGCTGTCAGACGAGTGATGTGCACTGTTTACTCTGATTAAATTATACTGCATTAGAATAATATAATATAAATGATGTTGCTTGTGTTTGTTATAGTGAGTAAGAGGGAACGTCTGGTGAACAACCTGCAGAACCTGCCTGTGAGCGACCGGGTGAGGATGCTTCGAGGAATGCCTCTGAGTGTTGCTGAGAAGAAAGAAATCAGGTATGTTCCTCGTAGTCATCGCTCCTGTTGTGTTTTATTTATGTTTGCAGCCACATAAACTGACTGCCCGCTTAGCTCTGCTCTTTCTAACATTAGCTGCACATCTTATTCACACTGTATACTGGATTTTAAACACTGCATATAAATGTAATGAGCTACAAAAATATGAAGCTCTTTGATTTCATCAGAGTATTTAAAAAGTTTATATTTCTTGGTCTTTAAATACTCTTTCACATCATGTCATTGAAAATTATCCTTTGTTTTTGTATACAGGAATTTAGTAATGCAGAAGGAAAAACGCATACTTTCAAACAAGAAGCTTTCCTGTTATAGTCAACTCAAATACTACATCATCATTGTAAGTTATCCTTTGTATTTCTGTTTCTGTGATTTTGAGTTCTTTACCAGATACAAGGAAACTAGAAACTGTTATAGTTGTGTTTCTATGTTTGCGTTTCCAACAGTGAGGGGAAAAAAAAGATTAAAAAAAAAAATGCTTGTCCACACTGAGTTCAAAACTCACTTTAACTTGTTTATTTCTTTTTTTTATTTTGAGAGGGAAAAGTGTCAATACTTGTATAAAACAAATACTATCAGTATTTATGTTACAGGGTAGGTGTGAAGAGACTATCTGGTAGTATAAGGTTAAAGAAACTAAGTAAAAATATAAAAAACGGAAACTCAGAGATGGGGAGAAACTAAAACTAACACGATAGTAGGTGTTAATGTGTACATGTGTATATGTATATATTAGTAGATATCGTTTTATACCTTTAGTTGAAGTCTGTGTGTGTGTCTGTGTGTGTGACAAATGATATCTTGCTGTGAGGGAAGGGGAAAAAAATGAAGATAAGTTTATCACACAAACTGCTTAGGATTGTAGAGATGAGGACCCAACGTGCACAAGATGCACATTGTGCTTCCATGATTGTTTTCAGTTGCATCTTGTTGTCCTGCTGCGTCTTATCAATAATCAGTTTCTGGAGTATAACCTCTTTGTCGTGTACTTGGATTCCTATGTTTGTGTTTATTAGGTACTGTTCCTTCACTCATATGAACGTTACTGGTAGCAAGTCCAAAATTCAAAAGAAAACTGAAAAGAAAACATGAAACTAACACAGACATGAATACTAACACTTATCAGAAGAAGACAGAAGGACTGAAGCATGAATATGGAACTGAGACAAAGGAAGGCACAAACAAAAACACTCTGAATAGACCATGGCTACTGATAATAATCAGTCCGAATCACAACACGAGGTAACACGAAACTAAAACCCAACAGAAGAATAATTCTAAACTAAACACAGAAACCAAAGACTCAAAAATACCACAACTAAGACTCACAAAGTAATAAAGAAATCAAAAATCTAAACTTTTAAACAACAGGAAACGCATAATAAAAAAAACCTTTAAGCTTAAGTATATTAACTAAGAATTTGAAACTGAAATACACGAGCAATCCACATGCTTGGCAAGAAAGAACCCCACAAGGCTCAGGAGCTAGTCAGCAAACACATGTCATGTTTATCTCCCATATATGATTGATTGTGTAAATTGGCTAGTGCAAGATTAAAAATTTAGGTTCTGCTCCAACCACAGTTCAAAGCATAAAATCATATATGAGCATATCCGCATCTCCTCTGCATTCCCTCCTCTGTTTTTAAGTTTGAAGTTTCAGCTGAGTTATTCTTGTCAGTGTCACTGAGGTGTGATGGCATGGAAACACAAGTGAAACTCATAAAATGCACTGTGGATGAATGTATCCCAGGTCCTGAGGTGTAGAGGAGTGGTATGTGTGATATTGTGCAATGTGCAGCTTGTTATTTTGTATAAACTTTCTACAGAAATTCCAGCGTACTGAGAAAATGTTAACCCTACACCGACACAAGCCTCTCAAACTTTAGCTGTGTAGTAACTGTAGCGTGATAGCTACAATGTGTAAGAGTGCTCATTCATTATATGGTAGTAAGTGACAGGTTGTTAACTCAGCACGAGGCTTTAATTGTCAGCAGGGGAAAAACAAGCTTTCGACCTGTCTTCATGGTTTTATATGTAACAATTGCATGATCTGTCTCCATCAAAAATTCACAATTCATCCTTTTAAGATCCTATAAAACATTATTTAATATTAAAGATTTATTCAAGGTGCTCTAGGGGTGTGACATGCTGTTGTATTGTAATCAGTAAACGGGTCACATGAAAACAGAACATTTGACTTTCATGTTGCAGCTGGGGTGGTTATTTCTTGTAGGTGTTCCTACCAGTGTGATTGCTCTGTTGCCCAAGCATGTATGACTATCTAAATGAGTCACAGTGTCTCACAAAACCACAAACACATGTGTAGTTTGTCTTGTGTTGCTACAGTGATTTATTTATTTATTTTTTCCATCTGACTTTTCAACCTGTCTCCTTCCAGGCTGCAAGAAAGAGCTGGTACAGCTGGTTGTCCTTCCTGCACTCTCTCCAGCCGTGGCAAACAGCCCTCAAGAGAGTGAGCGGGCGTTTCGGGACTGGAGTCCTCTCATACTTTCTCTTTCTCAAGACCCTACTGTTTTTCAATGTCTTCCTCTTCCTGGTTACGGGTGCGTTCCTGGTGCTGCCTCAGGCTGTGCATCCTCCAGACCGGCCTACACAGACGAGGTCATTCTCTGGACTGGAGCTCCTCACTGGAGCGGTAAGCTGTCTGCTGTGATGACTGTTGCAGCATTACTCACTGTTTGAAGTGCTCATACGAAAGATGGCCAAAGTTTTAGCAGATGTTCAAGTTGGTCCCTGTGAGCCGAAAGCTCAGGCTTCACGCTGCTCTAAATACTCAGATTCAAAGATGTCAAAGAGTAGGTATCCCTAAAATGGCCATCTCAGCTCTGGCTTTTACCACAGAAGCTCCACCCAACAGCTGTTAAAACCTTCTGTTTTTAAGAGCCAGCCAATCACTAGAAAACAGTCTTAAAGCAGGAGGAGCTAATCCTGTTTGTTTTCAGAGAGTGGATCAACTGAGGAGTTGCACCAAGGCCTAGTATAAGATAAATAAGGATCATTTTGCACTTAACTATAAAAAGCAGGAATACATGTTTTAGCTGTTTGATTTGGAAATGAGCATAACAAATAACATTTAAGAATTTGATATGTTCCCTTATTTACAGAAAGTGTAGTAATAATACGAACAAAGAAACAAATTCTTTTTCCAGGCAGTCCCTGTTCCCAATTCGAAGCAATGCAATTTGTTAACCTTTCACCATGTGTGTTTGATTTATATTTGTCTGTACTTGCTTGTAAAGTACAGCTAAAGAAGTTTCTGTTCTTGTGTTTGTCTCAGGGCTCTTTCTCACATACCGTTATGTACTATGGATACTACACTAACTACACACTGCCTAGGAGCTCCAGGGATGAAGTGGGAGGACAAAATGCCTCCACAATGTCAAGTGACTCACAGCAGTTCTCCTACAACATGCCTCTCGCATACTTCTTCACCATCGGAATGGCTTTCTTCATCACATGCATCATCCTTGTCTACAGGTACAGATAAAAAGAGACCTCGTATAACTGTGTCCACATCAGTCTTGCTTTGTTATTTTTTACATGTCATCTCCCAACAGCATGTCGAAAACATTTGGTCGGAGCTTCAGAATCAACAAATCTAATAGTATCTTGACCATGAAGACCTTCAGCTCCTGGGATTTTAAAGTCATCAAGAAAAAGTCTGTTCAAATCATGTCTGAAAATATCTGCACACAGCTCAAGGTAAGCATGCAAACAAACACGATGCTCGTTCACATTGTAGACGCTGACTGGCAGGAATGTGCTGACCTGAAACATTCATTGTGCTCTCTATCTCTCCCTCACACCACCCTTCTCCTCCCCCCTCAACAGGAGCTGCTGGCAGAGCTGACTCAAAAGCGTACCAAGAGCACTTTCTGCAAGAGGTTCTGTAGACTGATGGTTCATGGAGTGGCATGGACAATCTGCATAGCAAGCACCACTGGCTGTATGGCTGGCGTTTACTACTTCTCTGAGTTTGTCCACAAGGTGAGGCTGGATGGATTGTCCTCCCCAGTTTGTCATAAAGTCTTTGTTCCATATGTCCCTTTAAACAGGGAGCTTGTTAACACGGGATGCTCCATGTCCAATACTGTACTTCCTGTATATCACACAGATTGCTGACTGGTTGCATGGTTTCAGCATCACAGTAACATCTAAATATCTCCTGCTGCTTCTAAAATGAATTTGATCTATTTATACATCTTATATTTTCCACTTTCCTTAGAATGTCATTCATTTCAAATTTATTTACATCTATGAATATAGTCAGGTTCAGCCATGATATGTATCGACTAAAGATTGCACAATCAAACCAATATTTTCCAGTAACATAACTGAACAGCTTATCCACACCTTGTTTCTTCCTGCTTAGGACCTGCAGGAAAACTATCGTAAAGTTGAAGTGGACCCTTTGATGAAAGAGGCCAAATTGTTGGCTCTGCCTACGGCGGTTTCTCTCATTCACCTGCTGTTACCTGCCCTGTTCAACCTCGTCGCCTGGATGGAGATCTACGAGTCACCTTCTGTTTTCGCATATGTCGCCATCGGCCGGTACGAGCAGATCATTTATATGTGGTTGAGTAATGTCAGAGGTTAGAGTACAGAACTGATGGATCTGGTTGTTAACAGTGTTTTCTGTGTTTTCTAGGAATTTGATGTTGAAGGTGAGCATGCTTGGAGTTCTCTGCTTCCACTGGCTGGGTCGAGTGGCTCCTGAATACGAAAGCATTGGCCTGACGGTAACATAAACAAGAAATTACACTTTGAAGCTACCAGAGCAGACAACTGTGTGAATAAAGGGTTTCTTATCTCGAGTTTGTTTTGACTATGTCTGTTATCTCAGTGCTGGGAGAGTTTTGTGGGTCAGGAGCTTTATCGCTTCCTGCTCATGGACTTCATTTTCACTCTACTGGACACGCTGTTTGGCGAGTTACTTTGGAGGTGGGTCACGTCAGCAAGTTCTTTCTTGGTTTGTTTTTTGTTTTTTTTCAGGGTAAATTAAATGTAACTACACTTTTTATCTCTTTGTGTTCTTTTTATTGCATTAACTCATCTCACGTCTCCTCTGGCCCTCGGCAGATTGTTTTCTGAAAAGGTGCTGAAAAGGAGGAGGAAACCAGTGTTTGATATCGCCAGGAACGTTCTGGATCTCATCTATGGACAGACGTTAGCCTGGTACAAATCTCATTGTTTAGATATGCACACAGTGAAGTGGCCCTGCTGTGACGAGCTCTTCATTCTGATGCATGAGAATTATCTTTGTGTTTTTTCAGGTTGGGAGTTCTCTTCAGTCCAATCCTGCCCGCGGTGCAGATTCTCAAAATATTTCTGGTCTTCTACATAAAGATGGTAAATGCAAAAAAGAGACACTGACATTCAGAAAGAAAATCAGAAAGCACTTGCTCAAGGTGGAACTGTTTTTGTTTGTTTGTTTGTTTGTTTTTTACCTGTTTTACCTACTTTTGACACTAAACAAAAATTACATTAAAATTATAATTTGTAATATTTTAGCTGTGTGTGTGTGTATATATAAATTTTCAGACAGTTAAATTGTCATCTTTCCTTTAGTTACAACCTGAGCTTGCTAGGGGAGGGAAAGAAACACTAATATTAAGTATTATGTGGCAAAAGAGTTAGTGAGAGCTAATTAGATTGTTGTGAGTGCACAAAAGGAACAGAAAGGTACAGGGTGGTGGTGTGACAAAGAACCAAACAAAACAAAAAGGAACTTATAAAAGAAGTGTAATAGTTAAGCCTGACTCTCAACCATCAAAGGTGAAAAAGTAGCATCCTGCCAGTGTCTCAAAATACTTGCAGTGTGACATTTGGGGAAGTGAAGTATTACTGATTGGCCAAAACTCCTGCTGTTTTGCAGGTGTGTCATACAGAGGAAAAAAACAAGCATGTTACAGACCTCAAGAAATAACATAAATATCCTGTAGCACAAAAGGTCTTTCTGGGTACTGTAATCTTGTACATAATACCTGGAAACCTTAAAATCTGGCTGCAAACTGGAATTGGGCCAAAGGCACGTTGTTCACTTGAAAGCACAGCTGAAGTTTGACTTTCGTTATAAACCAGCTGCCTGGAGCCTGATTGGAGCACTGGCTTGGCCCTCCACCAGTCAGGCTCCAGGCAGCTGTGGAAGGTGGGATGAGGCAAAGCAGTGAGGGACAGAAGGCTAGAAGAGACCCATGTGCAGGCAGCTATCCAGGACGGGGTCTGCACACACCAGTTGTTATACAAAATGGTTAAATCGTGTGTTCACATGTCTCCAGACTTCCTGTTCGTTTAATTGGGCAGCAATGTAGCCTTAAAATATTGTATGTTGTCTCTGCTGTCTTACCTGTAATTTGCCTGTAGACACTGAGCTCAGTCGGCCACAACTTCACTGTCAACCTTTCTCCTGAACCTCTGACGCTTCTTATGAAGGCATTGACCTCTGACCCCATCTCTTGTGTTATTTCTTTATTCCAAAGAGCAGTGTGATGATGAACTGTCAGGCCCCCAGGAAGCCATACAGAGCCAGCCAGATGACCACAATCTTCATCACTCTCCTTTGCATCCCCTCCCTCCTCGGCGCCTCCGTGTGTGTCACATATACCATGTGGAGGTACTCACACACAGGCAGCTCGAAGAGGATTTAACCCCCTCCTTTTCTCTAACTACTACATCTGCAACCCCAGCATGTTCACATCAACATTAATGCTGCATGAATGAAACCAGGTCACTTATTTATTCCAGTGAAATCACAAATGCAGAATAATCCTAGAAAAAACAACCTGCAGCACAGCACAATCTGACAAAGCACTTCATTAAGCAAACCATAGGTTTTTTTTAGTGTTTATCATTCGTTCTACTGATTACTACACTCATTGTGACAGAGGGGTTATGTAATTGTTAACACTCGACAAGTCAAACTGTTCTTCAAAGAGCTTATGGGTTTGAGTTTGAAGAACAGATTGGTTCATGGTTAGGTTAGTTTCATCACCGAGATTTTTTTCAATAATAATAATTAGCTTTGGCTATGTGCTGTTTCCCGCACTGCTTCAGTGCAGACATTAAGCTGTTGGTCACAATTATTTGAGTCTAAAACTTTTTCTGACAATAAGAAACAGAACTTGATTCGTCTTTTGTTTTCCGGCCTGCACAAATACTCCAGACATTCACACATCTGTTTTTTCTGTGTCTTCAGCATCACACCGTCTACGTCGTGTGGTCCGTTTCGTGGGCTTGACACAATGTTTAAGGCGGGAAAACACTGGATGAAAGTGCTGGAAAAAGATAATCCCAAACTGTCCGTGCTGTCCAAGGCTCACACGTACTTTGTGGAAAACCCCTTTTTCCTGTTTGTGGGAGCAGGCATCTTTCTGTGAGCACACACACACACGCACACTATCTATATCACTGATAGCAGTGTTGACTTTTTAAACACTTCATTGTTTTATGCTTTTCTGTTGATCAGGATAGTGATCTACTTCCACAGTCAGGTGGTGGACGGTCAAAGGAAGATCATCAGTTTACTCCAGGATCAGATACAAAATGTAAGGCACCACCTAGTGTTCACATACAGATCTTTTTTTTTTTTTT
>VUQG01019394.1:16676-27230 GCA_015106755.1 Etia nguti | reverse complement strand
AGGGAAATAATTTTTTTTTTTTTTTAAAAAAAAAAAAAAAAAAAAAAAACAACAAAAAAACCCAAAACATTAAAAGGCCTCAAATTGTGTTGTATGCTGACTAAATAGATTTTTATGTTGTTAGTTACTGTGAGAATTTCTAGCATACAGCGCCTCCTTTTTCACCCCTGTTCACGTATCTAGATCATGCAACGTGGTTGTATGTATGTTTGTTTTGGAAAAGCCCAGATTTTGATCCATACTTTAATTCAGGTTGCCATCATGCACTAAAGAAGTTTGTGCAACGAGTGAAAAATAAGACTCAGAAGAGGAGGAACTGCAAAAATAGGGAATACTTTTAGAAGAAGTAGTATCAGATTTAGCCAAGAAACTACTACAAGAAGAAATGAAAAGACCTAGAATGAGAAGAACTAAAAGAATGAATGGAAGAAGAAAAGACTGAAAATATGTAGAAGTAGAAGATAAAATATTAGAGGAACTGGAAAAAGACTGAAAGAGGTGCTAGAAGAGTTAGAAAAAAGGACTAGAATATGTATCAGAAGTACTAGGACAACAGGAACAACTAGAAGACTTGGAAGAGGAGCAAGAAGAAGAAGAACTTGAATAGGAAGAATTATAAGTACTAGAACTAGTACAAGAACAAGGAAGAATTAGAATAAAAAGAAATAAAAGAATCACCGGAAGAGGGGAAAAATGAAAAGATGTAGAACAACTACAAGTAGAGCTAGAAGATGAACTCGTAAAAAAAGAATTACTGAAACTGAAACTGGAGGCACTAAAGAAAGTAAACTTTGGTCATGGTGTTGCACGAAGAGGTTAATGGACTCAACACTGCATTTCATCCATCTTCCATAGAGTGAAGATTGTCACAATGAAAGCACGCCAAGATAACATTCTTTCTTCTCACCACTCCTCCACTGAAGTTTAAACTTCATTCAAACACACACACACACACACATGCAGCTGTTGCTCAGTAGTTCCAGCTGTGCGGTCCCAGGTGCTCATGCATCCGTCCAGCCCTCAACTCCACTCCATTAAATGACATCACTGCATTTGTTGATACTTTTCCAAGCAAGTCATGCTTCCATGAAATGAATGTTAGCTCCGCGGCAACGTAAAAAGCTCAAGGAATGTTATGAAGCACAGAGGAAAGCTTTGATATTCAGAATTGAAGAGAACAATAGTAAAACATTTATGGTTCAATTAGGTACTACATGGGATTGTGCACACATGGTTTACACATGCTGATAGTGTGCCACTGCATTGCATGAGGTTTTATTGTAAAATCACCAAGCTTATTATCCTCAACAAGGAAAAGCCACTTGTGGGTTTTGTTTAAAGCAAATGAAAATCATTTGGCCAAGTTTTAATCTTTTTGTGTGTGTGTGTGTGTGTGTGTGTGTGTGCGTGTGTGTGTGTCCCTAGTGTGTTGGAGCTATCTGACTCAGGATCCACTCCTGTGTGTGTTTACATGAGAGATGAGGTATGCAGCGGTTTTTTAACTCTCCCTTTCTCAGGAGATGAAAGTGAATTTTATGATAACACAGCTGCTTGTCCACATGTGGGTGTCTGTGGATGTCCAGGTGAGTGGCGAAGAAGAACTAAAGAAGGCCTCTTTGAAGTCTCTAGGTCTTACAGGAGGAAGTGCCATTGTCAGGTAGGCTGCTAGTTTTCATGTGTTTTGTGGGTATGACTTTATATGATATTTTAAATATATAATTAATAAAGTACAGACAATCTACAAGATGACTGCAGCTGTAAGAAGCAGAAAAGTTTCTTTCAAGATGGCCTCCTTTTGCAGCAATAAACTGCATCTAGAGATTTAGCACCACCTGCTACATTTGGGCACTCCCTAGAAGTCCCTTCTGACCACTTGCAGATGTGCTACATCTCCTCTGTGTTTGAGGAAAAGGAAGATGTCTTAGAGAGCCAAGTAGGGCCACCTAAATGTCTCGGCCAAAAAGAACATGTGTTTTCAATGTACTGTGAACAGGTGCAAGATGGTGCGTGCCATAAATCACCCTATTTTCTGTCAGATGCCTCAGGATGTTCCAGTAGATGTCTGCACTGGCAGTTTGGCTCTGTGGACAAATCAGTGGTGCACAACACAGTATAGAAAAGTTTGTACTTGGTTGCCGATGCTATCAGCCAGTAGTCGTTTCCGTTATAACATATTTTATTACATGCAACTCTCACTAATGGGTTTCGTGTATAGTTTCACCACAGACACGTCTGGTGCAGTGACAAAAAAGGCTTGTGGATGTCCACACTGAGCCAAACATTCATTGTCTGATGATGCAATTGATGTCACTTGTACAGACGTGGACTCAAACTTATTTACGGATGCGAGCGCTTTAAATGTAAAATAAAAAAATGATGGGCTGAAAGCACACCGTCATCTCGGCATGTCATCGCTATGCTGAGAAGACAACCACATGCCCAGTGCACCTTATGTGGACACTGCAACCTCCTTTTTGTTGTCTGGGTCATAGACAAAGAAATATCAATCAGCAGTGATGATCCTTGGCATGAAGGCCAGGTGGGTTTGACACAAAAGTTGATATGCGAGGTGCGAGTTTTGAGGCCTGGGAGTAATTCAAATGTAGCAGGAGCTTTAGGAGTGGTCCATAGCAGAACCGAGGAGATTACGTTGAAGGGGAAAGAACTACATTCAACCTCATTCATACCATATAAGCTGCTTGGAGCTGGAAGTCTTGGTTTTATTATTAATGTTTATGCTTTCTGGTACATTTGCTAGCAGTTTTTGTGATTTATATTTAAGGTTTTTACTCAAAAAGGAAAAAAACTCAGGAGAAGAAGCTGAAATGGATACACCTGCTATGCCAGCTACGCCCGTTGCCATGGAAACCAAACCCAGTCCATCCCCGCAGCCCGATCCCACTCCATCGGTTCCAGACACTTCAGCAACAGATGTGCCAAGCCCAGATAAGCCAGTGGAAACCCAAACTGTGCCATCTTCTGCCACATCTACAATCACACTTTCTGTTCAACAAGAAGATGCTCCAAACCCCCAGGATGCCGTTCGACCTAAAGCCCCTCCCGCAGGAAGTCGAACGCCAGAGGACGATGGTGAAAAAGCGGGGCCGTCAGGACTAAACTGCCACCCACCATCTCCTACTTCCTCGGCTCCTTTCATTCCGTTCTCTGGAGGTGGTCAGCGCCTCGGCGGTCCAGCTGGAGGAGTTGCACGTTCCCTTTCTTCATCATCATCCTCATCTCTGTCAGCACTGACCGCTGCTGTTGAGTCACCCAAAGCCAAGAAAGCCAAATCGAGCCACGGTTCAAGCACAAAGGTCAGCCAAACCATGAGTTTACTCGGCCTACCAGGTGTATGCAATAGATATTTTTTGTTATTAGCTACTGTGTCTTATTGGCCCTTATGCTCTCATTAACCAGTTTTAAACATAAACCACAAGCTCACAAAAATATAAAGAAGATAAAAGGACAAGTATTAACCTGAAAAATCTAAAGCTCAAATTTATGTTTTCTGTTAAAGCCATGTGTTTGCACATTAATGAAAACTTACTTACTACTTCAAATCAAATTATGTTGCTTATTAAAGAGAAGAATTGTCCTTTTTAGATTGAATGTTAACAGTCCTGACATGATCAGTAATTGGTGAAACTGGACATTTTCTGTTCCTTTCAGTGTAAAACCACTACCAACGTGCAGCATGATAGTATGGGTGATGCGGAGGAGTCCTTAGAGGTGAGTTTGTTCTGTAACCTCTTTATTTCAGATTACCAAATTCTCTGTTTGTGGATTTCCAACTTTAAACAAGCCTCAAGTCCTTCATAAATTAACAGTGTTTTCATACCTGCAGTGTTTAGTCAATTTAAATTGAACTCGGGTTCGTTTTCTTGCTTGGTGTAGTTCGTTTGTGCAGGATTGAACACAGTAAATCACCCACACCGAGACCCTTTGAGAAACTTACTGTAGCCATCTAGGCTTGGTACTAACCCTAACCCTAAATGCAGCAGGAAACTATAGATGTGCCAGGGTCTGTACGGGCTGGCAACTAGCTGTGAAATGAACGTAAATTCTCAATCTTCTCCACTGGTCCAGAACGCAGCACCTTCTTCCTATATTTACTTTTGTTGCTCCCTTCCCCAAACCCATTTGGCCAAAATATGGGGTAATATTCCCACGTGGTTTGTAGTGATGTATTTTGGTTTGCTTGGAGTTCACTTTATTTGAGTTTGAGTTTACAATCTTATCAAATGATTCGGACCAGGGTAAACGAACTGTACGTTTAAGTCTTGACAACCAGAAGCTGTTTTATTTTATTTTGAAACTCTTATCTGAATGATTGTGGAGAAAGCCATAAGTAATTTTAGTGGCCACTAGGACTAAAACCTGCATTTGATTTATAAGAAGCTAAGTGGCTTTACGTCAAAATAAGGTTTATATTACACTACAATGCATACGTCCAGTTTCACATCATTACACCTCAATGCAGAGTCAACATCTCAGCCTCATCTAACCAGAACGCTGAACAAAATCCATGCTAGTTAGCCAAAAAAAAACCATGAGTAAACTTAGTTGCATCTTTACTACAGTAGATTGGGATGATGATGATTAGAGTAGCTCAAACTGTTGCGAAACTCTGTGCAATACAAATAGTTTAAAAGTTTCCTGGTTCAGCGTTGGTCTGGCTCTTTGTGGGGGGCCATCGCTGGCGTTACAGAATTTGTTGGTAGATGTCTATTGGTCAGTGATTGTCAGCTTTCATACATACAGTCCAATGCCTAAATGCTCTTCACCGTTTGGAGAAGCAGGGGATCAAACCACCCACCTTCTGATTGGTAGACGACCCTCTCTACCTCCCGAGCCCCAGGCAGCTCTATTCAGTTTGTCTAAAGAAACCTTTAAATTCAAGGCACATTAAAATACATGCAATATTGTGCAGTAAATTATAAATACATTAAAGAGAAAAAATCAAACATTTAGACAATCACTTAGGAGGAGCAGCACTTGGCGATGGTGGGGAAGAAGAACTTTCTTTTAACAGGAAGAGATGTTCAACAGAACCAGGCTCAGTGAAGGGCAGGATTCTACCGTGACCGAAAAGGGAATAGACAGCATGAGAAGTGAAAAAGACTTCTGGTGTTATAAATAAAGCTAAAATTTGGACACTTGAGATCCAAATATTGTTTCAGACACTCTTATATCTCCCTCTGTCTGCAGCCGGTGGAGAGGGAGCCTCTCATCTACCACCTGGACTCGACATCCCATCAGTCTGAGGACTACGGGGATCTGCCCGACGAGTTCTTTGAAGTGACCGTGGATGATGTGCGGAAGCGCTTTGCCCAGCTGAAGAGCGAGAGGTGGGGGAGGAGGAAATGGTTGAGTGACTGGGTGCAGTATTTGGTACAAATACCTTGTTGCCGCAGAAACACGTCTGGATCCGATGTGTTTCTGCGCTGTTTGTAACAGATAATTAGTCAGTTTGGCATTTGGTCCTGCGGTGTTTTGTCGATGTATAACCCTTAATTGCAAAAATACCCTAGCAGTGATGAGAGGCCATAGGCAGGGAGAATGCTGGGCATCACTGTGTGCATTTTGAAGTTTCTTTATTTTTACTTTTTTACTTGTTTATTTTTTTAAATTTATGACCAGTTTGAAGTTTTTAGTTATTTATGAGCGCTTCTTCAAAACAGATGCGTTCAAGTTTATTCTGCAATCTCTGGATGTGGCGTCAGCAGACCACAGCTGTTGAGACATCGTGTGTGTTTGCAAACATGTTCTCATTTATAAGACAACACACAAACACTACAAAAGCTTCTAAATATGGCACGCTGGGAGCAATTAGTAGTTCTGTTTCGTGTAGACGTTTATCTTCCAGCCATCGACCAAACACCGTCAGGTTGAGACCTCACCGCTCACATCCTTTAATCTCTGTCTGCACTGACATGGCTGCCTCATGGCTACTGCCATGTCAATGACTGCAATTACCAAGGGTGGAATTAAGCCGACCAAAGCAATTTGCCTGTAACACGCATGCACACACACACACACACACACACACGGCCACACACGAGTAGGGGTAGGAAAGAAACAGTGATTCTTTGTTTTCTTTGCACATCTTACTCATTTTGGGTTAAACAATCTGCTTTTTATTTCTCGACTCATTTCATTGTACCTCTGTGTGTCTCTCTCTGTCCCTCATTCCCTCAGGAAGTTATTGGAGGAGGCTCCCCTTATGACTAAATCTCTGAGAGAATCACAGATAAAGGAGAAGATGGATAGATATCCCAAAGTAAGCTCGTCCACATAATCAGGCGCTTCGGCTTTTACTATATTTGCATGTTTAAAACATACAGACTATAAATAGCCCACTCTGCCTCTCCAGGTGGTCCTGAGGGTCCAGTTTCCAGACAGATATGTTCTACAGGGCTTCTTCAGGCCTCTAGAGACAGGTGTGTGTTTGTGTGCGCCTTCATGTGTGTGCGCATGCAGTGTGGAGAGTGTTCATTTCAGCTGGCTAGCCACAGGTATGGCTGCAATGTGAAAGCTACTTGCGGCTCCCTCACCACATTTACGACTGTAGCCACACCAGAGTGACAGAGACTGAAAGAATGAGACAGGTCTGTAATTCCAGCGATGAGATGCACCTCAGCCCGAAAGCAACACGACAACCAGCAGAACAACAAATTGCAGGGAAATTCCTTCTGACAAATGAATTACAGTCCACACAGAGACCGATGTAGCTGCACACAGCCCAGTTTGTGCTTCAGCTGGTAATGTGTGTCCTTGTTTGTGTCTTGTCCAGTTGATACTCTGAGGCACTTTGTAAGGAGTCACTTGGAGGACCCTCAGCTCAGTTTCTACCTGTGTAAGTATCGTTAAATTTCCCCGCATCGTCATCCTGTGAAGGTCTGACGGTGTTACAACATCAGTTTCTGCTTCTGGTTTATTCCAAATCAGATCTTAGGATAATAGTTCTGATAAAAATTAGAAGCACATTGAACTCACCAGAAAATCCTAAGATCTGATGACTGACACAATAACTGCTGAGTCAAGTCATTAGAGGTATTCCTGATTTTGTTGGCTTAATCCAAACTCCTCTAGTGTTGAATAAATGCAAAACTAACACTTAGAATTTTGACCAAAACTACAAAAAAATGCTGATAAACTCAAAATCTCTAGAGGTGTACATGCATCGTGGAAAACCTTTCTATGGGCCTGAAAAACGAGGAATTGCCTACAAACCTTTTGGATCCGAATTATCAGTCTGAATTGCCCGTTTGTTTTCATATGAACTGCCTGGATTTGGATTTTCTTCAGTTAGATTTTACTGATAATGTGTCTTGTTTATTTAAACTATGTCCAGGTACATTCGAGCGAGTTTAAGATGTATGAGGTTACTGGAAAGTGAGGTTTGGGGACAGTTATCCAAAGCACAACATTTTTTTTTTTTCCCTTATAGAGTAAGCTACACTTACAAGACATTTTATTAGGTACACCTTGTACCGGGTCGAACCCCTTTTGCCTTCAGAGGTACCTTCGTTCTTCGTGGCATAGATTCAGAGAGATGCTGGAAAAATTTTAGATTTTTGGTCCATATTTACATAACATCGCACAGTTGCTGCAGATTTGTTGGCGACACATCCATGTTTTTAATCTCCAGTTCCACCTCATCCCAAAATTATCAACCTTAAAATTATCAGCAATGGGGCGCCGGTTTAGCTCACTTGGATGAGCAGGCGACCATATGCAGCATGGTTGAGAGCGGCTGGCCTGGGTTCGAATGCAAACTGCGCATGTCTCCCTCTCTCTTTCCCTCCGCTTTCCTGTCAGTCTTCACTGTATCTGTCCAATAAAGCCAGAAAAATGCCAAAAAATATATTTAAAATTATCAGCAATATCAACTGCTTTTATTATTACTATTGTGTTTTGTTTTGTTTTTATTAAACTCCACTTGTAAAAATGACAGGAACAGGAACAACCCGTTTTTAGGCTTGATATGTGCTGCCTACAGACAAAGCTTTGAAACTGTGTCAGTTTTTCCGTCATGTTTCCAGATTATAGATCAAATGTGAATAATTAACAAGATTTTTTTCCAATTAAAGCATCTTTAACTGAAAGGTTAAAGGTTGCTCCTGTTGTTTTGTAAAAGCTTTAATCTCTGTCTCATCCATTTGTTTTTCATTCATTTGTCAGCATTAACTTTCCTGTGTTTATGTATATGTTGTATTAAAGACTTTTATTCACAGTTTATCATTTGACCATTTTTCTTATTCCTTTTTCAGTCATTACCCCTCCAAAAACTATTCTGGATGACCCTTCAGCTACACTTTTCCAGGTACGACTCCTCACGCTGTCCTTCAGTTACCTTGATAGCGCTTCTAAGTAATAATACTCAGTAATAAAATGGTTGAATTAAACCAAACAAACTTAATTACAGTGAAACTGCAGAAAACGACTAAGAAACTTCTTTTTTTTTTCCCCTCAACATGGACATAAAATATATCAGCTGGTCCTCCTCTGTTCTTCAAAGCCTCGCTACATTCCCGTTCTCCCTTCTTCCCTCGCTTCTGCTCGCACTTGTTCCCCCCTCTCCACTGTCCTTGACCCCAGCTGGGCTTGATTTTTCCCAGACTGGCACATGGGGTTAATACAGGCCTTGCTTTGATCTTGACACACACAAACACACCAGCGCTCACACACACACACACACACACACATGCAGAGCAATAGGCAGCTTTGATGCTTTGTAGCCTTTGAGTTTATTCAAAATGTGAAGAGATACATATGCTTGATCACCTCAACACTCCCGCGTACTGCTGGTTCTTGTATTTTTAGACACTTTATTTTGGCAAACATTTTTGTCATCGGTGCCTTTCGTTCTTTCACTTGACACTTTGATTCAACCTGAAGCCCACAGAAGAAGAAGTGGAGGAAGAGGCGGATGTTTGAAGTGATTTTTGAAGTGATATCGTGTTGTGATGATGAGCAAGATTCAGCTCCTCTGAGGGACTGCTATAAAAGATAACAATCCTCAAAAGTGCACTTTGAAATATGGCTGCGTTGGTGTGTTCATACCCCTTTGGTGTCACGATCGCTCTGAATCGCGTCTGATGTCATTCTTTGTTTTTCATCTTTTCATCCCCTTCTGAACTCTCCCCTTCTGTTTTTTTTACTACTCGTCCCTCTCCTGTACCCCAACTCTGGCTTTCTTTCCCTTTTTTTTTCTTCCTTTCTTTCCTCCTCCAACTCCAACACCCACATGGTCCCTCTCTCCGGCCCTCTCCTGTGCCTCACCCCTCCTCTCTCAACCCCATGTCTCTATCCATTAGGGACTTAAAAGCATTAAAGTGCACAAAAACAAAATCTTTAATCCGCCTTGGTGTCATTTCTCCCATACGCACACTCTGTCTGGCTCCGCTTCCCTGTCTATACATCAATCTTCGACACACACATTTAAAGAATCTTTAATCTTTTTTTGTCATGTCACATAGACGTGGGCACACTCGCGCACACACACACACAGACGCACACTTTAATCACTTTGTGTCATGTCAGTAAAGGAATGTTTCCCAACCCAGAAGTCCTTTGATACCAGTCATCCCCTCCCTCATCCGTCTCCCCCTCTGTCTTCCATCAGGATCCGTTCTGCCTCTTTTTCCTTTTCTCTCTCCATTCCTCCCTTCTTCTTCTCTCTTTTTTTAAATTTTTTTTTAAAAAACACACTCACCCTCTCTCTCCCACATACACTGGTCTCTTCTCGTTGGCCTCGTCTTTTCCCGAATGGAAATGTTGCTGCTGCTGCCAGACGGAGCAGGATTGCAGGAATGCCTGTTGTTTCACTGTAACACATTGTTTCCTGCTCACAGGGCTGTAATAATAGCAATTAGGCCAGTGTGTCCCAATTTAGCAACCAGAGAAAGGACAGTGTGTGTGTAAGGTGGCCTGTGGTGTTGGGTGAACCCGCCAGACCCCAGCTACAGCCTTTATTTTACACTGCTGATTATCTAAGAGTCTGGAGGGAAAGTTATATGCAAAATGTTTTATGGCATCGTTGCTGCATCTAATGTATATTTTAACTGCTGATTAGAGTGTCTGAAGAGCCTCATTCAAAGAGCTTTTTTTCCCCTTCAGTGTTAGTCGTTTTCACTGTTGCAGAATTCTCTGAAGAGTTTTAGTCCATATTTTTTTTGAGTGCACATACGCAGTTTATGTGGACAGAGATGACCTCTACCATGAAGTTCTTCAGGCACAGGTAGAAAACTGTTACCTGTTGGGAGGAAACTGAACAGAGCCCAGTCTCCACATGATTTAAGTCATTTTGGATCCAGGACAAAGTACATTCCTCACAAGGATAAAAGCAGGTTGTCGAGAGTTACAAGAAGTGCAGTTACTTATATATATGTGACATTCACAAGCTGTAGCCAACATATATTCAGCAGACACATCTTAAATACAGCAGTTAACTATGCTTTTTAACACGAATATCTAATCAGTCAGTCAAATAGCAGCATCTCAGCACATTCAGGCAGGTAGACGTGGTCAAAACAACGACCCGCTGAAGTT
>VUQG01019394.1:0-11432 GCA_015106755.1 Etia nguti | reverse complement strand
ACAGAAGGCTTTGAGGCACACGATTCATGTCATGGTAAACACACACACATACACACACAAACCACAAAACCACAGCTAATAGGACATGGCTTTTTGAAAGCTGAATTTGTGATGACTCAGAGGATCAGGATGCATGTAAGGATGATCCAATTAGTTCAGGATGGTCACCCCCTCCAGCCCAGGAGACCACTACAGACGCTCATCGTGCCCAGGGAGAGAGCCTGCTGCCGGGCCACATCACACAGCACGAGCCCCTGCGGTCTGTCCAGTCCCAGCGCCTCTCTGTTGTTCTACTGTGGTTGTCTCTGGTGGTCACCGTATTGATGTTTTTGTTTGGTACATTGCTCTCTTCTTCTTTCCGTCTTCATCTTGTTTGTGTTTCTGTTCATTTTATTTCTGGCTGATCTCCGTGTGTGTCCTTGTCCTTCTCTGAAGAAAGTCGTGGCTGTTTTGTCTTTCATGAGGAAAGTTAAAAGAAAAAGAGGGGAGGCTGGCTGAATCAGGAATTATAGATTCCATGTGTGGACCATTACAGAGGACACACACACACACAGCATATGAGGCTGGCTGGCATGTCTTCGTTAGTGTGTTCAGTAATGGGCAGAGTGTTTTGATGCTTTCCCGAGGATTCGGCATTAGAGCCAGCACACTTGTAGTGTTCAGCCTTCTGGCGTCTTTCTGGCCCTCGATTAAAGCCCTGCATCTTTTAAACTAAATTTCTTCTCCTTCCTGTTTCATGATGATCTGCCTTGTCGTGCTGACTGGATTTATTGCAGGTTTCATGCTGTGAAGGGTGTTTTGAAAAACAGCGCTGGGGTGGATGATACCAGGTTTGTTTTTAACTGGCTTTCATTGCATCCAGGCTCGGTGTTTGTGTATTGATCTGGACAACAAAGCATGTTTAACATATTCAGGATATGTTTTCCTTATCTAACTTAATTTACTCTGTCATTAATCAGCACATGAAGGCAGTCATCAGCTTTCTGCGTGTCCATATTAAAGGACAAGTTACAAACAGTTTACTCCTAGATATTTGTTATTGATGCTTGTTGGGTAAAGAAAAAGCTTTTGATGGTCCATGTATAACTTCAGACTCTCTTACTTTCAAAGTACAGAGGTCTGAGGGTTCTACCAGGATTGGTGGTCAGTAGACGATGGTTTTGTATCTGTGGATCTCTTATGTCAGACATGATCTGCTCCTGGTGGAGTCAAGATCCAGAGTCAACCTGACATAGCCAAACAACTAAACACGCCCAAAATTCTACTTGGAATACAGTTTTCTAAATGTTTTAATGTCATAAGTGGGTTGTTTTGAATTTTGGCATTTTGTCGCATGTCTCATTTTGGCATTTTGAGTTGATGCTGCTGAATAACTCAAAATGCCAAAATGAGACTGGTGAGGTATGCTGTAGGAGTGACAGATGAGTTCAAGGTGGGTGTGGGATCACATCAAGGATCTGTTCAGAGCCCCTTCTGTGTTTGCAGTGATGATGGACAGGCTGACAGATGAGATCAGGCGGGAGTCTCTCTTGAATATTGTGTTTGCAGAGGACATCATGATCTGTAGTCAGAGGAGGCAGCAGGTGGAAGAGAGCCTAAAAAGGTGGAGGTATGCACTGGAGAAAAGAGGAACGAAAGTCAGTGCAAGCAAGGCAGAATACATGCGTGAAAATGAGAGGGCTGCATTGGGAGTGATCAGAATGGACAGGATTGGAAATGAGTAGACATTTCTCAGCTCAGGGGACAGCTCCAGCTGAGGCTGAAGACAAGGTCAAGGATGACCTTCGGCCTTGTGCTGGATTTCTTCGCCCTCTCTCTCCCCATTTTCCTGTCTGTCTTCACTGTTTCACTATCCAATAAAGGCAAAAATGCCCCCCAAAAATCTTAAAGATGTAGACACACAGTCTCAAGAAATATATATAAAGCTGTAAACCAGCTGTTAGTGCTGGTTCAAAAAGGACACAACACAAGGAGGAATACAACAGATTTGCATGCACAGAAACACCAATTACTAACAAAAGATAAAATAACATGGTGAAAAAAAAGGACAAGGAGGAGGAGTAACCAAATAGGAGCTAAGAGAAATACTGTGTATAATTTTTGTTGGCAGTGCCGTTAATTCCTGCTTTCGGTTTCTTCTACAGGTAAGAAGTAAAACTTCTGCTGTGCTGACGGAAGTACCGACCATGACAGACTGACGCAACTTTAATGTTTGCTATGCTTCACTAGAGGCTCGGCTTTGTGACCTGCAGTGGATTTAATCCATCAGAGCTGAAGCCGGGGTTTTAAAATGGTTAAAATAATGATTCAAATGATTGAATGCGTTAATTGTCAAGAAGATCGGTGTGTTTGATTGAAGCTGATCTGGAAGAGTGCTGAGAGAAAAGTGTAGTTCAAAGTGAATAAAGATTGATGAACTAAATGTGTCTGTTGTATTGAATGTACATTTTAATTATGCTAGTACTTGATCACATGCTGCCACTTGTAGGTAAGTTTGATCAGGATCTGCAGTTAACATTTTCACCATCACCATTGTGAAGGCTGAATATTACAATAATATTTCTCATTTTTTATTTATTCGTGCTGTCTACCATTTATATTTTATTCTTGCAAAGTTGTTGTAGAGCTCCCACAATTTTGTTGTATATGTACAACAGCAAGGGCTGTTCTATCTATTCTACTGTCTACAGTTTGGAAATGCCACAAAGTATTCAGAGAAGCAGAATAAGGAGACGACATAGGTTTGCGTTGTCAGTGCACCATCTATCAAAGTTGCTACCCCCACACACAACATTAAAAACAGCTTTGATGATTCCCCATCTGCTTGCATTACACTGCAGCCCTCCTCACAGCAGGTTTAGCAGATAACAGGTGCTGTTTTAAAGGTGAAACGTCCCCGGAGGCTCAGACCTTTTTTAGCAGGAAAAGCACAGGTGAGACAAATTTCATTAACGACGGCCCATTTTATGTAAGCATCCCAGTGAGCTGCGCACTCCACGATCTGGATCACTTTAGTGGTTTAGCAGTCATTTTAACTGTGTTTCTCCTGCTGAGGTAAAGTGTGTTGAAAGTGTCTAGGGAGGAAAATTTGGGGCAGTTTCTGCAGTCAGAAAAAGGCTGGACTATTGAAACTTTCAGCACATGCTCAGTATAATTTTTCCTCTCTTTCAAGGGGAAAAGAAGGACAACTATTTCACCTTGCAGAACTTCTTTTTGGATGGTTGCAACATTACTTAAAAGTTTGCAAACTCCTATCCATCCCTCTTTCTCCCACTTGTTTGGGGTTAAAGAGGGGCTGGAGCCTCCAGCTCTCATAGGGTAAGAGGCACGGTAGACCCTGGGCAAGGTAAGGAAACCTCCAGTAACTTTCCGTGCTCTGTGGTTGTAAATCCAGCATGGCGGACAGAGGACAGTGAGGAATGAGACCTCTTGGTCTTCTGCTTTCTGACTGGCTTACCCCCACTGCAGTTTCTTCCGCCCCAAGCAAGCGCTCACCTTTTGCAACATATTTACCTTAAAAAAAAAAAATTAAAAAATTCTTTCTTCAGTCCTCCTTCTCTCTTCCTCCTCGTCGTCTGCACTGCTGCAAGAAGCAGCGTATGCCCGCCCAACATAAAGCAGCAGCGGTCATCAAAGTGACGAGTAGGACAGCGCCTGTGTCCAAGCTGTAGTACTGGAACCAGTTCAGACTGTGTGAAGCCAACCGCAAATGCCGAGCTCCCCCATGTCGCATAACAAACTCCAACCAGAAGACTGCAGTATTCAGTGGCGTCACCGGCTGGTCACGGTGCACCGCCGACAGACGCTGCATGCTGGTCTTGTAGCTGTGCATCATGGGAAACAAACAGGAAGTCACACGGCTGTTTCACTGTTAAACAAAAGTGCACTTTTAACGTGAAGGAGCAGGGTCAAACACAGGAAATCAAACTTTAGTCCAAGTGCATGAAGATTGGTCTTTTCACAGGAAATGTACATATAATAACTTTTTCACAGTATAATCACCCTTACCTTGGCTGGTTGATGATGGTATGCAGTGCCTCTGCCAGCTCCTCAGCCGTCATTTTGTTGAAGTCGAGGACAATTGCAGTCCCGAGGAAGCTCATACGGTTAAGATTATAAGACTGATCGCCAAACACCGGCAAGCCGACCAGAGGCACACCGTGAAACACAGCTTCGTACAGACCGTTAGTGCCGCCATGAGTCACAAATGCTCGTGTCTTCGTGTGACCTGAGGGGGGAAATAAACAGCTTTTATTGTGAAAGAACCTCAATTATTTTTGAAAAGGTTGAAAAATAAGAGGCCTTGTTAGGCTTTTATTTTGAAATCATACTGAGCTAAATCAAGGTGAAAAGGTTCGTTTTGATTGAAAAAGTGCTTTGAAACTGAAATTCTAAGTTTTGCTATTTTAAAAAAATAAAAAAATTAAATGTCTTTCAAAAACAAATGAATTATTTTGTTGTGGGCGTGTAGACTAATGAATGACAATTTATAAATTAGCAATTTGAGATGGCCACCGCTTCCCAGGCTGATGGGAACCAACAGGTAACAAACACCATTTCTGATTATTCTATGATGGAATATATTAACAGGTGAATGTTTATAACATGTTGATATACATATATGTTTAAAGATGTATTATGGCGTTTATTTGCAACAAATGTGAAACAGGAGCCGTCTATCATTAGTCTACGCGCTGTCCCTCCCCCTTGATACACGCCCACAACACAAAATCAAGGTCAAAAGTCTGAAACTGAAAAAAATTTATTAGAATTATTTTAATTCATTTCTCTTTTTAAACACATTTTTATTTATTTTAAATATCACAAGAATTTCAGTTTCAAATCACTTTTTCAATAAAAAAAAAAAAAAAAAAAAAAAACTTAAATACAATCCTATAATAGCATAAATGAGTCACACCCAGCAGATCGTTCTGAGGGATCCAATCAGAAATCTTTATGTTTGGCGCCAGTCCAGGTGGAGCCTCGCCGCGGTGACGCCAAATCACCTGAAAGGAATGAAACACTCATTGGTTCAAAGAACCAATAAACATCCAGGTAAAGTTCTTGCACTAAAAGCACTTTACTCAGCTTTCCTCATTTATCCATCCATTCATACTAGCACTTTTTCTATGCTTAAGTGCTTTAAATACATTCATTCTGCAATTGATGCAGTGATATGATGGGCTGATAACCCAGTCTCTGAATGTTTGCCTTGAGTGCCCTGACCTTCTGAGGGATTCGTCCTAAGGCGGTGGCGATGACGTTGGTGCGCTCCATCGTCAGGTTGGGTACCATGGAGCCAAAAGAAACCACTACTACACCAGCATTACCTGAACTCTGCACAAAAGCCTCCAGGTCCTGTAAGGTGTGATATGATCATTAAATCATGTCATTTCAGAATAAAAGTACTGTCAGTGATCAGAGCTCACACCTCTGGCAGGTGACTCGCCGGTCTGCAGTTCAGACCACCCACGTGTTTGAAGTTGGGCGGGGTCGGCCGCGGCGTATCGATGTCCCAGAATGTCCTGATGAGCCACACGTCAGCTTTCCCCAGAGTTTCACACACACTGGTGGGAGTTCCTGTCCATACAGCAAATAAGGAATATGACTTCAAAATAAAAGCTTGCATTTGTTTACTTTTATTTCTTATGCCTTACGAATTCAGACAGACGATGACATCAGTATGATTTCATCTCTGACCTTTAATCTCACTGTAGTATTTATCCATCGTCAGCTTCCAGCCCAGTTCGGTTAACACTGATGACGCCACATATGTCACCAAGTTGATTAGCCTCTCCGTGAACGTCATGTGGTCGTTGTACAGCACAGGACATACGGGGACATAAGATGGTGGAAACAGAGCGTGGCCACAGTGACGCTCAAAAACACTGCCTAAGCTCAAGCGTAGCGAGATGACGAGCGGCACGCCGAGCACGTCAGCCACCAGGTCACCACACATTACCAAGGAGTCAAGCAGGACAACGTCGAAAGCGGCGTCCCGGAGAGTCGCCATCAGCTGCTCGTTCTTCAGAATCCCGTCACACTGCTGCCTCCCGAAGTCCAAGGTGCGCCCCATGAAGTCGACCAGCTTCATGACCTGTTGCAGCATTGAGGGGTCGTGCATGGAGAAGTGGATGAATTCCTGAATGGGGCTTAGATATTCCTCCCTGCTGTACGGCACCTGCAGGAGAAGAAAAAACACCTGATCAAGTTATTGATTCTGTATCACTTATCACCTAGTGAGGGTGTGTAAACTTTTAAGGTGGAGTTTGAGTTCAAAGACGGGCACAAACAAATCATGAAAAATTGAAAAAAAAATTTGAGGCTGAGGTCTTATATCAGGAGGCTTCCCTGATAGCGAACATTCACTGAAATAATGTTAAATCAATATCAGATTATCAATATTATTTTCATTTATTCAATGTTGAGATCTGACATTGGTTTTTCATCAAAATTTCACTTTTAACATTGAAATACCTGCAAAGTCCTGTTTTAATCATGATTTCATTGTTGTTTCAATCAGTATCAAACCACTACAAATTATTTAAACTTGTGGAAAAAAATATTATGCATCATGTAAAAAAAAGATAAACATTATCTGTAAACCATTCTGTTACAATTTAACAAATCTGTATCAACATATTTTTAAGCATTAGGCTAAATCTAATATAAAAATGACAATAAACATCTTTGCATTATTTAAGAATAAAGTTTATTTTATAAAAACATTGTTTTCTTTAACCAATTACTTTAAATTTCCTGTTTTTTTGTTTACTCCTGGATGGGCCTGGATATCTGGCATCCTGCACCACCCAACCAATCTGGAGCATAGCAGAGTTACTGTTTAGGCAAAGGAAAATTCAGAAACTCAATTTACTTCCACCTGCTGAGTTAGGCCATCTAAAATCAAAAATCAAAAAGCACAAGAAAGAGAAGCTCATCTGAACTCAAATATGAATAATCTCTAGCCAAAAATCTTTAGCAGGGAGAAAGTCGACACACTACTAGGCATATTATCATGAAAGGCAGACAGCCTTTAGAAAAAAAAGAGAGACTGGCCCACATGCTATAGTGCTGAGGCCAGGGCTTAACAGAAGGCACAAGGAACAAACTGCGGCCTCACTTTGTTCACCCGTAGACTATATTCCAGGGTCATAAGAATTAACCAAAATATTGCAATGAAATGTCTTTCATCTCCTCTTATTGGATCTTCCTATGATGGATCATCATTAAGCAGTTTAATCAAACTGTCCAGCACATCCTTATTGTGAGGCAAATCTAGAGGCAAAACCTCAGCATCAACCGGTTCGGTGGAGCAGGACTGACAGAAGGCTCTGAACTCCTGATGGAGGTCCCTTGCTTCCCTTGTCAGCTCTGTCACCTCTGTTATCAGTTTTTGGAAGGCACCATCTGTTGACAAGAATAAGAAAACTGAGAAATACTGGCTTGAGACGTTTAAGTAGTTCCATCTGCTAAAATTGCATACAAGTTTCTCTCTTTCACTTATGAATAACATCCTACGTAAAATTTCAAAATACAACATTTTAGGACTTGCGTTTTAAACGTTTCTGCAACCCAAAAATAGTCAAAATAAAAGGATATTTGAGAAAACTGATGTTAGCGATTAATCTAAATTTGTGTTTTAGTGTTCAAAATTATAATGAAATTGTGACGAAACTCATTTTTAAATACTTTCGGGATAGATACTTTTGAAGACCATATATCACCCAAAACATCTGTTATATTAAAATATCATAAAACCTATGCTGATAATATCCACCATGGCTTATGAGAATTCTGACTGGTTCATACATTTCCCATGACTCATTGGGATCATCCCTCCTCTTTATTGCAGCGTGGACCTTGGATCCTTCTCGAGGAGGATATGGGGGCCATGAAAGCTCCTCCGTATTTATCCAGGAGCTGGGAACAATTTCTGTGTCACCAATACTGAACTGCACAATTGCACCACTTCATGTTTAAATTTTTGTTTTGTTTTTTTATGTTCTTGACTAGGATAACTACGGGAAAAAAAGAATAAATAATAAGTTAATTAACTGGCTTTAGAGCTTGATAAAACACAAAACTGATGCATATTTGATAGGGATGGCGATCAAAGTTGTGTTGTCAGGGCATAAAAAATATTTCCTAGTAAAGTTTTGGAGCTTAGTTGCACCAAATCTGCTGTTCAACCGCCACACTCGGTAGCGTCCAGTTCTGGGGGTAATGGAAGTGAGACTTCTTGTAACAAAACTTTCAGAAAAGTATTATCATGTTTCTACATACTTTAACAATACTGCAGATGATAGCAGTGCCATCTACAACTTGTACTCCTTAAGACAGGGTGCACTTTTCAGTTACTACCTTTCTGTATTGTTCTAAATGACCTAACTGAGCCACAAGTGCATCATAATGCAGATACATTAATCTGTGTCCTTTTTTCAGTTGTGACACCTTTACACGAAGTGAAGCTTGCACAAGAAATGTTTAATCTGACCTAAGTAATTTTCATAAGGAACTCCTGAGATGTTATCTAAAGGCACAAAGAGTCAATCGGCTGTATCCAAACTAAAATGATGGTATTCCCCACCGTCCATGTTTTATGGTTGCTATTTGACTTTGTGTCCTGAGAACTGTCCTGGCATCTTTGGGTAATTCTGGGTGAAACACATGCAAAATGCCCAAGATTGCAGTTAATGCGATCTCTTTTAACTGGTGGCTTGTCTGCAACTGAGTGACAAAAGTCTGAAACACCTGACTCCACGCCAGCATTGACCTAAAGTTGCACCTCGTTGACCAACGTGATGCCATTATGAGTGTAGTAGTGGTGTGCAAGTTAAAACTTTTATAAAAAATTATAAACATTGGTTAAAAACAAAGGATATTTTAAGGACTTGTTTATCTTACTTGATTAAGGATGTGATGTGCTTAACTGGAATCTGAAATAAGACAATGAAAAGATGTTAATAAAAAGAGGGAGAACATGAAATTCAAATACATACTAATTACTTACACATTATCCCCCAGACGTTTCTCGCAAATTCCAATAAAATTTCACCTTCACAATTCCAGCCCTATAATACAGTTAAAATACTGTAATTTTCTGAGTATTAGGTTTGTTTTAATGAAAGAGCCCTGAGCTGAGAATTAATCTAAAGATTTGCTGCTTTATTTCAATCGTTCCACCACTAGTGGTATCTGTGTCTAACAGCTGACCTGTCGGATGTGTAGAAGACTATACAAGTTTAAAGTTACCCATTGTGCAAGTATTACTAGCTTTTGCCTCTGAGCAGTGCTGTATGTAACCTTTTCATTATTAAAGTCAAGGAAAATAATATGATAGAAACCTGTGTGCAGCATCAATAAGTTTACACTGTTTATTTAAAATCCTAAGAAACTACCAGGGTTGGCTCTACAGTTCAAGGCTGTTGATTACAAATATCGATAGCAGCGTATAAATTACGGTACAAAGTGCATAATTGTAAAATACTAAAAAAGTAGTTAGAAAATAACATTTTGAATCTTTTTCGCTTATCCTTTATCAGGGTCACGGGTGGTGGGCTGGAGCCATAGGGCAGAGGCGGGGTACACCCTGGCTAACAACTTTATAGCATCATTGCTAATATAGCTTTATGCTATTTTGTATGGGCTAATTTTTAAGATATTATTAATGCTATGGAACCAATTTAGGTCCATGCTAACTCTCTAATAAAGGTTGTATTACGCCCAAATTTTAAATAAACTATAAAAGGTAACGAATATTCACTTTTTTCCAATTCAACTTTAAAATAATGGATAAAATCATATATCTTACCTGATGTATTGAGCGTGGTGCAGTCCAGTGAAGTCCAAGGCTGACTACTATGGTCAACTATAAATGATTTCAGTAGTGGACACATGGAATGTACCACTGTGAGACGGGTGCTGCTGCGGAATAGTTCAAGTAACAGCAGCTTTAATTTCCCGATTGCTGTCACCTGGTCAACCATACGCAGATCAACAATCAATTATAATGGCACAACTATGAATCGGTGTTATTCTAATCTTATTACTACTACATTGCCAAGTAGCTCTGACGTCACGTGAGAACTATGGCTTCGGTGTCGTCTTGCTAGCTGGGTTTCCACAGAAAATCTAAAAACCGAGTAAGATCTGAAGCCGTGGATTGTGTCTTTCAGGTCTGAAGAGTTGATTCTACTTTTCTGATCGATCTGAGTCTCTTTACTTTACTTTCTGTTCTCCGTCAGACTACAAACACGCTGTATAACCGCCAGTGTTACCTTGAAGACCAGGAAGTTGAACTTGGCTGCGTCGCGGCTGTTGTTGTAGTTGACAGTAGGCGATGCATCGGGAACTAGGATGGTGACAGAGTGGTTTCTCTTCACCAGCTCTTCTATGATGGTCCGCATGTTCAACCAATGGCTGAACTCTCCCGGAAAAACCAGAGCATGGCCTCCGTGTACTGGAGCGACAGAATGAAGGAGCAGGAGGGAGAGGGGAAGAAGAAGAAGAGAATATGTGGGAACCTGCATCATGTGTGAAACACAAAAAGATCGAGCAAATTAAAGTCAGATTGCAGCTGCAGGTCCAGAGTCTAGTCTGCCTAGAGGTCAGCTCCGGGTTAAGAGCTGCACTCTGATAGGCTTGCCAAGTCGTGTTTACTCTCACATTCCTTAAAGCAGCAGTCCTCTTAATCGAAGACCGAAAGTGAGGCTTCTTCTGAGCCCATTCCACCTTAAAACATAAAAACACGTTTATTCATAGTTCCACTCACAATTTCTCTGATTTCTCAGATGTCTATCAGTCAGTGCTCAGTTCGGATAAAAATATTTACAGTAGGTGACTTTAACCACAGCCTCAGAATTGCATTTCATATCAGAGAGTCTGTGAAAATATAAATAAAACCACTCAGAGTAACGGTGTTTGCTGAAAACCCTCTTCAGTGTGACCAACTCTCAGTAATATTTAGAATAGTGAACAACACAGCACCAAAACTCCAGTACAGAAGATTATTTCAAAAATCCTTTATTTTTACAGGTTTCTTACTGAGATCAGGAGCTTTATTCCAGAGAGACCTCTGCACAATCAGCATCCTCAGAGAGGAGATAGCCAGACAGGTAATACACAGATACAACAAGTAAGAAATGTTCATTCAGGTGTGACCTCTGATACATAAATATTACCTCTGAGAATGTTCTAGTGGAATGGGATAGCTTTATGGGAATACTGTGTTTAACTGTAAACTGTTTAACTGTAAGTGGATGTAGATGTGGTTAATCAGTGCAGGAAAGCCTCATGAAGGTGAGCAGGCAGAGAAAAAAATGGTAATGCTTTAATGTAGACTTTTGATGCATTCTCAATCATCCAGGAAAGTAAATCTCCAAAAGTTGATTCTGTTCATCTGGACGTAGCGTTTGTGGGAGAAAACGTTA